>NDFZ01005485.1:280842-360266 GCA_002192655.3 Mamestra configurata
CCCCTGGGTGAGTATAAACTACCAAATAAACTACCAAAGTCAAAGAACCAATATATAAATGTGCAATTATTCTCCTCATACAATTCAAAAAGAGCCTGTCTTTCAAATCCATAATAGGTAACACGTCGAGCCATGAGAACAATCAAGAAAGACTAGCCCAACTAGTTTGTCGGCCAACTAGTTATTCTTCTAGTACACTTATATGGTAACTAGTCGTAAAACTATTAAGGGCTAATAAGAAACTTGATTGTATGCTTGCAGTATGTGGAATATGCTTGTGCGATGGTTTCTCTCAGGGGTTTGAATAAAAATCGAAATGAGGGTCTCAAAGACAGGTGCGACGAGACTATGCGGCATTGCGTTTTCATATTAATTAATCTAAAAATAAAACAAAATTAATTATAACTCGCTGTCCCATTGTCACTTCGCACTTGTCTCTAGGGACTTTATTGGGATTCTTACTGCACCCGAAAGTGACTTCAATAAAATGGGAATAACAAAACAATTTTTGCTATTGGACATGGACATAGGTAAACTGAACCGAAAACCGCGAAATAACTGAAAAAATATCAGCCTATCACTGTGGTTTGACTTTTGAAATTTTATTGGATGTTACCATATCTTAGATTTCATTTCTTTACACCTCTAAAATTCACTCAGAGTCACAATTAAATCAAAATTCTCTATTTAAACTTAAACCGGTTCATAAATGACAACATACAACAGCTGCACTTTTTCAAATTCTAGTCTCTGTTCTGACGTAAGAAAAGTTGGTACCACGGTACAATTACCTCAACTTAATTGTCTATCTTAACAATGTCTATGAAATCGATAAACAACATGCCTGCCTTCCCACGGGCGTGACATACCCGATTATCTCAATCCTATCTTACTACTATTATAAATGCGAAAGTTTGGATGGATGTATGTATGTATGTTACTCAATCACGCAAGAACGGCTGAACGGATCTGGATGAAATTTGGCACAGAGATAGGTTAAAGTCTGGAATAGCACCTAGGATACTATTTATTTCGGGAGTATATTGCCTTCGGTTTATTTTCGCATTCACGCATGCGAAGCCGCTGTCAGAAACTAGTTATTCGGAAATCCCGATTATTCCCGAGTTATCTATGTAGATTACAATTTTACGAGTCGCTCTATTTAGCACTACTACTACTACTACTACTAACAAGAATGGTTCCAATGTTGTTCCCCAATAAAATTATTATTATTATTATTATTATTATTATTTACTCGATGGTTAAAATTTAATAGTATGGTCATTTGAATTTAACTACTTAAACAGCTTTCAGGGCTGTTTTAATTTGAATGGTTACTAGGCCATTCCGATGTGCATAGAAAATCAAGCGTTTCAAGTATTTATGGATAAAAAGTGTCAATAATTGTTTAGTTCTTTATTTATTTATCCACAAATGTGTTAAAGTTTGGTTAACTCACTTCATCAGCCAATCCATAGACACTAAATAGAAACTAATAGATATTGGTTTCCACCACTCAAAAAACTACCAGACACCAAGTTCCTAGCTAATGTGTAGTATACTTCATTAACTAACTTTAGCAGACCAAGCTGGAACGTCTCATAATGCGCTTCTAATCTTCAGTACTTATTATAAAATCTTTAGTACCTTTTCAACTGGAATATCTATAGCAATTCCGAGGAGCAAATCTCATATTTTTATGAAACACTAGCTGCCACCCGCTTGAATGTCAAAAATTATCCCAAGGGAAGATACTCCCGGGATAAAAAGTATCCTGTATTATTCCAGACTATAATCTACTTCTGTGCCAAATTTTATCAAGATCCGTTCAGCCGTTCTGATGTGATTGAGTAATAAACATCCATCAATCCAAACTTTCGCATTTATAATATTAGCATCGTAAATTGTGAAAACACCAGTAATTCCCTTAGATTTTGACATGAATTGTCGCCGAGACGATATTGCGACTTGAATAGGCATTCTAATGTTGGCAGAGATAGCCTTCTTATGTTGGCAGAGATAGCGTTCTAATGTTGGCAGAGATAGCGTTCTAATGTTGGCAGAGATTCTTCTAATGTTGGCAGAGATAGCCTTCTAATGTTGGCAGAGATAGCCTTCTAATGTTGGCAGAGATAGCTTTCTAATGTTGGCAGAGATAGTCTTCTAATGTTGGCAGAGATAGCGTTCTAATGTTGGCAGAGATAGTCTTTTAATGTTTGCAGAGATAGCCTTCTAATGTTGGCAGAGATAGCCTTCTAATGTTGGCAGAGATAGTCTTCTAATGTTGGCAGAGATAGTCTTCTAATGTTGGCAGAGATAGCCTTCTGATGTTGGCAGAGATAGCTTTCTAATGTTGGCAGAGATAGTCTTCTAATGTTGGCAGAGATAGCGTTCTAATGTTGGCAGAGATAGTCTTCTAATGTTGGCAGAGATAGCCTTCTAATGTTGGCAGAGATAGCTTTCTAATGTTGGCAGAGATAGCTTCTTATGCTTTTCTATAGTTTTTCTTTTTAGATAGTTCTTCTCTGAACGAACTCTTTCAGAAGCCCTTTCCATATTTTCCAAGACGGGACTTTGACCGGGCAATAAGAAAATAGTAATACCTACCTAAATAAACTAAATGCCTTACATAAAATACTTTTACAAGAAGTAGGTGGATATCAGAAAATAGCTTGTTTCCATGAACGTAAGCAACAGGCATTTGTACGACATCGGCACTACTAAGGTAATAAGATTTTGTTATCGGACGTTTGAAAGACTTCTTAATAATAAAGGTGACGGACGGCATTTCAAGAAACATGTCGAGTGATATACTTGAGCTGACACATTTAGGTCAAGCTGTAACTTGTTGAAAAACTTAAGAAATTATGGGACGTTGAGATTTAATCTAGATTTGATATGAAGAATATTAATGTCAGATCTTTTTACCCCCTTTTTTTAAGGGTGGGAAATCATCAAATGACTTCTTCCGCTCTGGGTGGAGCGAAAGGGCGTATCAGACTCTTACTGACTAAAACTCATCCGTGTTCCTTCTAAAGCCCTTTGCGTTCCAGAGCCACGATGACTCTTTCGAACAAATTCCGCAACCCTGGCAGATCTTTTTACCCCTACCTACAGTAATGGAAACTACTTAAGGACAGTTTCCGATAGGGACCTTTTTGGCCTCGCACATGACGTATTAAATTCATGCTGTTCTTTCGTTGGTTTCTGTTAATTATAGTTTATGACTAATAGTTTTAATTTATTTTACTTTTCTGTTTGTTTTGTGCGAGTCCCAAATAAATATCTTTCTTTTTTTCATTTCTTTCTTTTCCGTGTTTTTAAGAATCGTCCGCTTACATGCAATATCTCAGTTGCTATCTGTAAAAAAAGGACATTTTGTAAGATTTTTTAAACTGATGGACGCCGAGTTGTGATTGGGCCTTGAATTTCAATGTTTTTAAAGTACGGGAATTTTCCTTCTTTCGGATTAGAGGAACGATACTATCACTTAGCTAACAGAGATATCTAAATGCGAAAGCGAAGAAAAGTTAGAAGATAATCCACCACAAATAAATTGGTATAGAAACTGCTTAATTATGAATTTGCATAATTTGTAAACCACCTTGATATGTCTTTGACGATCTCGGGGTCCTGAACCTTTGTACGAGGGGCCGAAGCCGATTCGCAGAGGCCTAGTTAGATATTTCTAATTAGAAAGAGGCAGCAACCGTGATTAGCCCTGAATGCTATATCGTCTTTTATAATGCGCACGGCAAAGGAGTGGAACTCTCTGCCTGCGTCTGCGTTTCCGAACGCATACAACCCTAATCTCTTCAAAATTAGAGTGAACAGGGTTCTGGGTAAGCTCGCTCCATCGTCGACTTTGTCTCTGTCATCTATGACCAAGACTAGAGTCAAGAGCAAACCCATATGAAATAAAAAAAAAAAAACAAAGTACACCCAAGGACATTTCTCGGTGATACAGAACTGTTGCAGGATACGGAAACAAAGAAGTTGGACTATGGGTTTGCTAAAGGGGATAACATAAACCACGATATTATTATAACAATATTCTTCCAATCTACATACAGGCCACATTCCCGCCATTGCTCTAAGGGACAACGTACCAGCTGATTCAACTTAAACGTTATGGCATGAAACATTTTAATAAACGCTAATTGCCTATTCCTGCGTGACACATACACAATAATTTGTTGAAATGTCTCTTGTTTAGTGGGATGGTCATTAATTTTGTTTATGAGTATGGTGAATTTTTCGTGAACGAGTGACGACGCAAAATATATGTTAGTGGTGGTAACACTTTCATAATGAGCTGGCCTGTCGTAGTGAGAGGTTTCAATAGGACACGAGACCAGCTTATACTGGTTTTGTACCCCTACTGGACATGTTATTTTAGATTTTTTCAGAGGACGCAGAATGAGAAATGTGGAACTTCCACATCTCTTATGGCCTGCAACTAGCTCATCCTATTCTTTGCTTCCACAGTGGAAGCAAAGTCAGAGAAAACAGGATGGGCCAGTTGAGAAGAAAGGTTGGCAAAACCAAATTTTATCTAAAATTCACCCTGACTATTATTTTTTGCCACCACAAAGACTATAATTAAACGTGCTTCTCATGCCGTCACAAAACCAGACCATACCGATTTCAGTATGGCCTGGTTTTGTGGCGGTACACATTGATATATATGTGTAGCGAATATAGTTATAACTATAAAGTTACAGGCCAATTATAACACGCCTTATTCTATAGCAATTCTCAATGATAATCAAAAAGACGGTTAAATATAAAATGCTTAACAAAATCCAATTGGCCATACACAACGTAAGGGAACAGGCATTTAAGGCGTGGCAGCTCTTCAAAAGGGCCTACTAACGTGGGCACACTGCTACAGACGCTACAATACATACATATGGTCCAAATGAAGCTTGCCCAACATTAAGCAATACACATCCGACAATTTCACGACCGTCACCACAATTCGTGACAAAACAATAGAAGAAACACTTTTCACTAACTTATCATACGTGATAACGTGAACGTCTATTTCATATCTTTAATCATTCATACAAATATAACGTTAACAAAACTGGATCGGACCGCAAACGATTGTCACTTGTCAACTTTTGAGTGCCTAGTACAATTTGACCTCTCTCGGTGGCGCTACTATCAAAGACAAATGACAGCTATACGTCATCTTCATAGCATTTTAATGTAGTTATCAATTTCGTCACGTTCCAAGAAATATTGGGTATGTGTAAGAGGCAAAACAAGTACCAATTAACGGACTCTCTCTTTGCTCTTGTCTTTTGAATGTAATTTCCTGCCGATGTTGACGTTTTGTGATAATAGATGGCATTGCATTAACGTGGATTAATTAGTAACTAAAGATATTTCGAATTATTTTTTTTATTTTGAAAGATAAGAGTACATTTTGTGTGCTACAGAGCTCTTTCTATAAAGTTTTATAAACCAGCCAGCTACTACTACAAAGGAGGCACAATAATTTATCGCCACCTAAGAAGTTCGACAAGATATAGCCAACAATGATGATGATAACTATGTCTCCATAACCCAGTAACTGGGTAACACGGTACCCTTTGGCAAAACTGGTGTTTGATTTTCTTGGCACGGAGGGAACTTGATATATCATGAATGGTCACCCACCCTTAGACCGACACAGGCAAGTGTAGCTTAACCTCAAACTTCGACCTGTGCGGCTGTTATTATTTAGCATTACTGATATTAATGACGGAAATTTAATTAACGTCAGTGACGGCTCGATTTTTTTTTTAATTTAAAAAAAAACACAAAGCCTAAACCGCTAATCACATAAATTGTACCAAAAAAATACATTTTAGTGGCAAACTTTATTTCAGTGAAACCTAAAATATTTTTTTGGAAATCTAATACCGTTGCTAAAAACAGCTAGACTGTTAATAAAAGCATCACGAATGCTCGCTATGGGGACAATTCAATTAGGGGTTGGTAGAGTGGTTGTTTTTTCTAAATTTTCATCTGGCCTGGCATTCAGGCTTTTGGGAGTAAATGGGACTGTATATTGCGTCTATGATCTGGGCGTGTTTCAATTCCAGTATTGTCGGTTTGTACTTGGAGTTTGTTTTTTGTGCAAAAGTTTTACCTGCTAGGTATTTTTCTACATTATACATGTATTTAAGATTTCTGTACAGTACTGGTACAGGCAAACAGTAAACCCATAGGTATGAAAGTCGCAAGTTGGTACTATCATCATCATCATATCAGCCGAAAGACGTCCACTACTGGACATAGGCTTCCCCAAGTGTCACCTTAACAACCAGTCGTGTGCATCTCGCATGGGCGTGCAGTAGGCTACAGTATGGGTAGGCCAGCCGATACATAACGCCCAAAAAAAAAAACTCACCTCATTATTCAGGGTTGAAATCACGATACTGACGATGCGAATTTTCGTCACTTTGAAAGTGGACGAAAATTTTTTTATTTTTTTGGGCGTTTTGTATGGGCTGGCCTACCCTTACTGTTGTAGCCTACTGCACGCCCATGGCGTCTCGTCATCATCGGCTACCCGCAACCCTCACCAGGTCATCGGTCCACCTTGAATAGAATAGAATTTTATTTTGCAAATATGGGTAGTAAACATAGTTGTTACAAATGATAATTAAATTAAAGGTCAGCCATATTTTACCATTCGGCATGCAAACATTTAGGTACACACTTACATTATATATTAAACATACATTGTGGGAGGCCTTCCTACGCTACGTCTTCCAGTACTAGCACGTGTAACAAATATATAATATGTAAAATCGAAATTTGCCTGTACTAATAAAAATGGGTACATATGTTATAACGAATACGTTCCTTCATATCGAAAACCTTTTGAAAGCCATGAAACAAAAAGGAACAAAACATTGACTTGGCGCTCGAGGTTGTCGATATTTGAAATGTAGACACGGTTTCATCTGCATGCCTACCGTCATAACAACCATTAAAGCCTGGCTAGACCAACACCTCAGGGGCTTTTCCTTAGTCGGTGGGATTAAAAGATTTATACAGAAATCGGTAGGCATTCCTGGATCCTGTCACTCTCTACGAAGAGAATTGGAGACTGATAACGTTACGTAAGGGTTAATCCTCCTGAACGAACTTCGGTCACGGTGGCCAATCTCTACGGAGATAAGCCAAGTACGCAGGAATTATTATAGAACACATGTGTGCACAAACACTGCAGGTGAGAAATATTTCTTACAATAATAACATAAAATCACAGCTGTATTCTTCGAAGGGTTGGGCAGGACTGTCTGTTCCTTTACCCTTTAGTCCGATGAGATGGCATGAGATGACCGGGGAGAATTCAGGCGCAGGACCAACGACTTTACATGCTATCCAAGACACGGGGTGTCACACTTTTTAATTCCGAACTCCGAGCTGTAGCTGAGAAATTCCTTATGGAAAACCTAATAGCACGTTTTGTCTCTCACTCTTCGTATTCTTCTATGACTTGGTCATGTTTAGAAGATGGATAAAAGGCACCTAACAAAAGGTGATTAACATGGCAGCTGTGAGCAGAAACGCCGGGATGAGACGCCCTAAAAGGACATACACAGATCTTATCGGCGATGTTCTTTAGAAACAGAATAAACGAGACAAATGGGGTAGTCAACTTTATGGTAAACATGTTAATAAAATTAATAAGCAAAAAGCAACAATTCATCAGTCACCACACTGACTATCACATGAACAGTTTCATTAAACATTCGCATGACGTAGTCCCAAAAATGTTGATTGGACGGAAAAGCTTGACTCAGCTGCTAATTGGGCGTCTGCATTTTAATTGTCATATGCATTCACAAAGAGTTTTTACGTCTGACTGATTTGTTTTATATTCCTGGTATGATTTTAAAGGATCGTTAACACGGGGAGAGTTACTCGCCTCGGACACGTATGAGGTGAGAAGATAAAAAAATCGCCCGAGTAAACAGGATGTATCTCATTATGATGAAAATCGAGAATCGACTCCGTGTGTCACAAAATCGATTTTTTGTATCTCAATGAGGAGAAAATCGTTTTCATGGGTCACTCGCCTACAGTCGTTACGGGTAGTAGAAGCCAGAAAAATCTGACACCAGTCTTGCCAAAAAGTATTGTGTTATCCCTCCTCTCCTCGGCTGTAGAGGTCAGATAGGCAGTCACTCTATTTATATTACTCAGCTACATCCAGTTAGACTGAAAGCCGATCCCAGCAAAGTTGTGAAAAGGTTAGGCAGATTAAATTGTGACAATAGAAAAAAAAACAATAAATCTCAAATTGATTTTTCATAACTAGATACAATAACTCTGTTGAGTTATACTTTGTCGCTAAGCAAGTCTTTCTAGCTAGCTTGAAGACACTCAATTCTCAACGAGCGAGTATCTCTCCCCGTCTAAACAGGTCTTTAAGATATTTGTGATAAGACTCCCCGTCTAAACAGGTCTATAAGATATTTGTGATAAAATTTGAATCATGCAGTTGGTGTCAAGTTGCATATTATTATGAAGAGATCAAAGGACAATATGACTAATGATAACGACTTTGACACTTCGCCAGAATATGTCAGCTTGTTGAATTTGGTGATATATGGTCTTATTTGCAGTCAGTAATATCCGGTGCAATTAGAAGAATAATAAATGTAACATGTGCACATTTTGGACCCTTTGAAAAAACCGCTCTTATAGTGTTTTAAGAACTGTCAAACTGTCAGTAACTGTATCTGTCTGTATTATATTTGTAACCTCTTCACGTCTAAATGGCTGAACAGATTTAGATAAAACTTGGCACGTGACAATGTCCTGAATCCTTTTATAATTTTCGAATTATATGCGGGCAAACCCTGTGGCAGAAGCTAGTATCGCTTTTGACAGCTGTGTAGAGAGGGATAGAAGATTGCTTTACCACTAAGTGCGATAGAGATTTATTTCATGTCTCTTTCATACTTGTAAAGCATTGTTGTATCCTGCTGTCAAATTCGACTTCTTCGAGATTGTCACAAATTATAATAAGACGTATCTTTAGTGAAGGATGGGAGGCAAAATTGTCATAGTATTAAAATTTTTCGAGAATATAATTTTAATGGTTTACTACTTATGTGCTATGAGGGTATTGGGCATTTTACGATGTACTTTTTAGTGAAAAGTTTTCTTATTACGCTATGAAAATAACAAGTTGTTTTTTATTCAACAGCGAACCCATAATATGTTTCGGTATTTAATTATTTAATGCTAATTGTTTTCACAATAAGCGAAAAGCAAAAACTTATTAACTTTGTAGCATCAAAACATTACCACTTTGAGCTGAGCAACGTATAATACGTAAAATTTGATAAACGCTATTTGACACAACGTTTAATCACGTCAGTAAAAAAATTGTCTTTCTTCAAAGAACGTGTATAAAACGGCTGAGGCGTATCACTTTAAATTTTGGGACTGCTAGCGCCACTCCAGGTTAGTTTTCTTGTGCACTTTATAAGCCTACTCGCACACATACATTCTAAAACTGAACGTCACTAATCGTCATTTATTTTGTATGAGAAAATAGTGCGCCGCGCAACAAACATTTGAATACCCAGATGCTCAGCTGAAAGTGTTAATGCGCAATGTACCATGTACCATGTACCTGTACCATACACTTTACACAAAACCCGTTTAATATACGAGACCTCAGTAACATCATAATAACTAAACTACAACTATTTATGTTCCAAATAACAAGAAATTGATGATATTTCTTATTATATTGAAGACATCCTTATTAAAAGCAATGATCAGAATCGACCGTTACCCGTCGAATATAATTTAGTTTCTTAATACTTTGTACCTGGGGCATAAAGCTTAGATATTCAAGACTTTATGACTGTTACCATAAGGTTTAATTTCCTGTGTGGTATATAAAACAACTTCAATAAAGTACACCTACGCACTAGCAAAGTTGTCTCAACAAGTAGTTGAAATGATAATAGAAATGTGAACGACCGTCATAACTTGATCCGTCATAGTTAGAACATTACGTTATAATTGTCCCAAAATAGACGAGACTACGGATCTTAATAAAGTGGTATCTCTAAGGTATTATTGAGGCAAGAAATATCTGCTTTTTTTGGAAAATGGTTTTAATATGTTAAAGGTCGGTAAGAAATCTATTGTGTGTATAAAATGCGTAGTATTTTATGTTGTTTATTTTGTAGTATGTTCGCGAGGTGGTCACCTCCATTTTGTTATGGTAAAATAGGTCTAACAAGTTTAATTATTGTACTTGATGTTAACACCTACGTGAGTTAGCGTCGATATTTTATACATACATTTTAGAAATAAATATGTTTTAATGGAAATAGACGATAATAGAGATTTATTATTGAATGTAAATAGAACTTAGTCAATTTATTATTAGCTTCAACTTTTGTTCGGACCAAGTCACTTCTATTATAAACTAGTGGCCCGCCCCGGCTTCGCCCGGACGTAATTTTTTTTTCAAAATTTTCTTTCATTATAACCTTTTCCTGACAATAACAAACACAACAAAAAAAGAATTAGCGAAATTGGTCCAGCCGTTCTCGAGTTTTGCGCATAGCAACACATTTAGCGATTCATTTTTGTTATATAGAAGATATCACAATTATTTCATACCAGCCTTTGCTTGCGTTATTATAGATTTTCTTAAAAAGAAGTAGCCTATAACTGTCTCCAAGCTCCTATCTATCATCAGCTCCATGACCTCATCCCATCGGCCCACTTCTACCATCGGATATCTAGCAGCACTGCAAGTTACCATCCATAACTTCTTGCTGTTCCACTAATTCGCATTAAGCGTTTCCAAACGTCTTTTATAATACACACAGCAAAGGAGTGGAACTCTCAGCCTGCATCTGTGTTTCCGAACGAATACAACCCTAATCTCTTCAAAGTTAGAGTCAACAGGCTTCTTCTGGGAAAGCTCGATCCATCGTCGACTTTGTCACTGTCACCTCTGACTTAGACTAGATTCAAGAGCAAACTCATCCAAAATAAAATAAAATAACTATTTCTGTTTCAAAATTCTTCAAAATCGGTTCAGCGATTTAGGCGTGAAAGCGTAACAAAGAAACAAACTCAATTTTGCATTTTTATATTAGTTAGGAAAGGATGCTTGCATCTTATCGATTTCCAACGAACCAGATTGCGTTTTCTATCCATGATACTCTAGCTGCATTATAGCCCATGCACTTGACTAGTTTTTATCCTGAGTAAACCGGATTCTGGAAGAAGTCCATACTTGGATTCTCCATCGGATGCTGGAGTTTTAAATAAACTTCTAGCTACTTATTTACATTGGCAAAATGATGTACACGTATGCATAAGCATAATATATTCGCAATAGAACAATCCTGTGTGAAAAATCGATTTAAGTTTATTATTTCTATTTTATTTTCAAAACCCTGCACCATTTTTAGTGTGAAGTCTAAAAGATTCAAAACGAAATTGCTCAACAAATTCCCCATCTCTGTGTTCCTCTAGTGGGAACAAAATTTTTATACTGACAATATCAAAACTTGATAACACTCCTTTTTTGGACAGTCGTGTAATTACAATAGCCTATTACTTCTGGCATCTCATAATCATTATCATCATATCAGCCGAAAGACGTCCACTGCGAAGAGGGGGGGTTTACCATAATCGCTACGCGTGGCAGGCGGGTTGGCGATCACAATGTTGCTGTTGCAATGCACAGACAATGCTGCTGCACATTCTCTGGTGAGTCCCTTAGTCACCTCTTACGACACCCACGGGGAGTGATGGGATGGTGCTATTATTTTACGTCCGATACCATACAGAAAGATTCTGGCATCTGCAGACAAGTTAATCAGTCTGCCTAGCTTTTTCCCAACTATGTTGGAATCGAGTTCTAGTCTTACCGGATGCAGCTGAATACCAGTATTTAACACGGGGCGAATACTCCTTATCAAAAGCCTGATGTACGAAATCATGGATTCATATGTGACAGCTGGGACCAACAGTTTAACGTGATATCCGAAGTACGGAGGAAACTCAGTATGTTTATAGCGGTATGCGGTACGGAGAGTAAAGTCCCACAAAGCGTCTGGTCGGAGGATCCTCCGACCAGACGGTTATTGTGTCTGGTAGGCTGTTGTCCGATAGTTGATATTTGGACTGTTATACGTGTTCAAATCGCATGGAGAACTTTGCTTGCGCGATGCAGGATTTCGTTGGTAGTTCATCGCTAACAGGATAGATGGCGTTGCGGTTCTTTTTTGTTGCCGTACAAATTTTGCTTCTTAGTTTTTCATATGACGGCATTGATACCGCCACATGTTAAGATGGTCAGCCATCTACGAGCAGACCTCGGTAAGCGTTGCTTAACATTGTAAGTAGATCGTCCGTGTGGCTCCTCTATTCTGGCGCCAAGTAAAAGATGCAGATATATTCAACCAATCCTTTTTCTGTATTGAATCCTACGCATAAAATATAGCTTTATCAACATCTTGCAAATGAAGAACAAATTAAAGCAGATTCGAAGATATTGCTTATCTAACAAACAAGTTGTAAAGTTAAGTGAAACAAATGACAACTAAGTGGGCTGGATGGATGATGACGGGTTGATGGATGTCGTGGATGATGGATGACAGTAAATACAAGAGGACATAAGATCTGAAAAACTTAGGGCTTGCTTACACAGGCGCGTCTTGTCAAACGAACCGTGAATTCCATGATTATTAAATAACCGTTCTTTTTTCAGAAATTTAGTTAAAAATTCTCATACTCTGTAATCTTTATTTTTCTTTTAATTAATGTATTATTACTCTTAGCAATTATCTGATTAATAATATGTTAAATACTAATCTATAGTAGGCGCCAGATAAATGTGGAATAAAGTATATTGACCTTTCCCTAATAACTGTTCATAGGTACCTGAACAATTAAATATGAATCGTTTTTCATTATTAGACAATGTTAAGGATCACGAGAGATGATGATTCGGGACAGCTTTGTGTCATTAATTCCGTTTTTCAAATTAAAAATGTCAATAATTGTAGGTGGGTCAATGACCGTTATTCCACGATTATCTGGCGCCTACTATAACTATATACACTTAAAATAAAAATAAAACTCCAAACTAAACTCGTCCGCGTCGCTATCGACTGGAAGTGAGCCCAAAAGACTGGCGGCATTGCCACGTGGTATGGCAATGGGTCTCCTCTGTCCGATAATATGTCATTTCGGCAATACCGAGTAATTTTCGGCAATTTTAATGTAAATCTTGCGTGGTATTGGGATGATTCTAGTTGCCCATTTTCTATGTACGATAATCGCCTTGTCTAAATTATAAAATCATAATGAATCAGTCCCAAGCACTTATAGTGTTTTCCGCAAACACTTTCAAAATTCTCGTAACTTAAGACAGGTAGCGCAGGTACAAAGTGTACGGACAATAAAACGCAAATATGCACAAACAGTACTTGTGAGCAAAATAAAAATGTATGGAGATAGCTTTGTTTGCTGCAATGCGCTGCGTGATGCATAATGTGTGCACCTGGCTCTCAGGCTTTGCCTTCTAGAAACCTACATGCATTTGGCAGCTTATGGAAGTCTGCTGTGTCAAAATTAAGACTACGATCACTTAGAGCTATTTGATGTAAAACTACTATGCAAAAGGTTCCGAATGAATCTCATTTTTTGTAACATGTTATTTGATATATCACACATTACAATTGGAAAATCTTTTTTTGAAGTTCTCTAGTTTCCCCCAAAAAGTGACCACATTTTCAAAATTTATTTATTTTCGTTATACGTCCGTGTTTGAGCCACAGAAAATTACATGTGAATCAGATTTCAATTGAATCGGTCCAGTAGATTCGGGGAAAATTCGCTGTGACAGACGGAAAGACAGACAGACAACCGAGTGATCCTATAAGGGTTCCGTTTTTCGATATTGAGGTTCGGAACCCTAAAAATACGTGACATATGTCACGTATTTTTTGTCACTTACACAAACAATAATACGATATATATGTAGTGCGAAATTAAATTTTGCGTAACAAACCCCTAACACTGATCTCTTGATTTGATAAAGCGAAAATTACGTGTCCAATATTTAAAAAAAAAAAATCTTATTAACGGACTAAACAGAATCATATGTTTACATCCCGGAAACATTAACATAACCTCCAATAGGAAGTGTGATGATTACATCACGTTTGCATTAATCCTCCACTAGTATTGGTGATACAAATATGATACCACCACACATAAAAAACTGACAACATTTTCTCAATTCTTGCATACTTAGATCAAAACCAATCATAGAAGAAAACATATCATAGAAAACTGTACTTACAGCGAAATGGCAACACAGCTCATACACAATATTGCAAACTCTAACAGTATAAGCATTCTTATTATCCTTCTAATATTATAAATTTAAAAGCATGCGAGGATAGTTGGACAGGAAGCTAAAACCCTAGATTAACACATCGGCTACTTTAAACCGCGGGTAACACCGCGGGGCGCAGCTAGTATTATTATAAATCCGAAAATGTGTCTGTCTGTCTGTTGCCTCTTGCTCTCATGCTTAAACCGTAGTTTGAGTTTCCCGGGAAAGGACATAAGATAATTTTTATCCCAGAAATCATCCTTTAAGGGGTTGAAAAGTGGAAGTTTGTATAGGAGTCCGTCATTAATCATTATTGAACATAAACCATGAACCTTTTTATTTAGGCACTTGGATAAAAATAGATAAATATATGTTGTAGCGTTTTTGAAAAAATTGTTCCAGGCGGACGAAGTCGCAGGCAAAAGGTAGTCAGTTATATATTTGACTTGGCAAAAAACCTTTTGTGTAACAGGTTGCCTCACTCGCCTGTCTACGAGGAGGCGGCTAGATTGAAACATTTTTCCTAGGCATGTTTAACGACTCGTTCGGAATAATAAACGAGTTGACATGGGGCGCATTATTCTGGGCACAGCACAGCCTTGCTATTAAATAATGATAAAGGAAGCTTTACGGATGCTGCAATGCGACTGGCTAATAGTTTAGGTCTCTGTTTCTATCTTGATAAAATAATAGAAGGATTTGTTAATATATCAAACATAAGCTCTTGATATTTTCTATGACTATTCCGTTTATTCAGTAAACAAATATAAATTATATTTTAAACATTGCAATTTAAATTATAAAAAACATTAAAAAATATAAAAAAATGGTTGCCCACCGGTATTGGGAACAGGGTCCACGTTATTATTATTATTATGAGCCTGTGCAGTCTCACTGCAGGGCAAAGGCCTCCCTTCTCTCATTCCACTTGCCCCGGTCTTCTGCAATTTCTGCTCTTGGAAAGTTTCAGGATTATTTATTTTAACTATAGTGGCACACAGGCGGACTTAATGAAACCAGTAATTTTAAACCAACAGTTCGTTTTCCAGTCAACCTTAGGTTTAAAAAGACTACGCCGTGATATGCATCCTATCTTATACCATAACTACTAATAATTCCTTATTAAAAAGTTGGATGTTTGTTACTCTTTCACAGAAACACAACTGAACTAATTTTGTTGAAACTTTATAGTAATGTAGCTTATACATCAGAATAAGACTGCTATAATTTATAAAGGGGGAGTAGATGTACTACCTACAATCGATACTTAGCTGAACTTTATGGACCAAACGAAAACTCTCGAAGTCACGTTACTGTACAATATAAACGATACTTATGTCGTAAACTTTTCTATACAAAACAACGCTTCAAATATCTTTCCACTACTCTAATGCAGGCCAGAAAACTAATGTTTTCTAAATATAAAACATTCGGCTGGCGAATATAATCTAACCTAAAGGTAAGGTTAAAGACACACAAATAAACTACCTATTAATTTCATCCACAGCTACCAGGTAGCCAAAAATCCCGAAATAAAACTTATTCTCAAAACGGCATCCCAACCAGATCTCGCCACAAAAATAAGTAAAAATCAAACTAAAACATAACAAAAAATCCACCGCCATTGCACACCTGCCCTAATTACAATCCCTAACGAGTAAGTATCAAACCTGTTTATTAAAAAAAAAACAAACAAATTTATCTTTACTGTCCTTCAAATGATTTATCACTCTTAGCGTGAGGTTTTAAGGTCGACAGTCGTAGTGGTTTTTTGTTTTTCGACATATAATATTGTGTTGTACGAAGACTCATCTCGATTCTTGAGATGGCCTGTGTTTTTTGGACACCGACTACTTTATAATGTCTTTTTTATTGAAAGTGTATGCGGTCTGTTTTAGGCCGAGAGCAGATACGCTGTAATGCAATTTTGGAGTCCATTGATAAAGATTTTTGATTATGTTTTCTGAGATTTTGGGTTGAATAGCGTTTTTTAGATAAGATTATTTTTTATTTATATTTCATAATTATGTCATTATTAAAACATGTTTATTTTTCGTTTGGTTTTATTTAAATTGTATTTTATTTTATGTTGTAAAAAGATCAGTAATTTTAACAGGCTAATTATCAAGAATTTTTCGAATCAAAAATTAAAACAGAATTTTAATGCTTATTTTTTATTGGTTACCTACTGACTATGTTCCTTTGCCAAAAGTGACTTGAAATAATTTTTAAATCAAGTTTCTAAAGTAACTTAATGATACCTGTTGTAAAATAATTTTCAAAATCTTACCTTTCATCCACGAATAAATTCCGGGAGCTCTTGTCCAAAATCCAAAACAAGAACAGTCACAAAGTCACTCACAAGTCAAATAACACAGTCAACAAAGTCCACAAAATTCCAAAAACTTCGCAAAAAAGGACATTCGATTCCAGAATAAAAAGTTTTTATTCAAAACGTCAAAAAAACACGAAACGTCACACACGATTTCAGAACTGTCTAAAAGTATTTAATTAAAAAATAAAAACAATTCTACATTGTTCTCCGAACTTGTTCCATATTCAATTTAAACTTTTTTACACAAAAAAGTCAGCACTCGTCAACGATTTAATTATTTAATGGGAGTAAAAAGGTTGTATATCGGAATCGGCGCGAAAGCCGTTTGGCGCGAAACGTCAAAACGTCATGAGACGTCCGCGTTGGCGCCAAGCTGACACCACACTGTTGGGTCCATTACAATGGATGCAGCATAGTGTGGCTGTACCTTTGATAATATACATACATAATTGATAAACCTTTCGGATGTTTTAGCGTCGTCGTCTGGTATGGTTTTAACATGTGCTTGTGAATCATGTAGGCATGTGTTTAGAGTTATTTCGACTGCAAACAGAGGCATAGAAATATGATAATAATATTTTTTTTAAATATATTTTTTAAGTCACTGTTTTGTTTAAAAAAAAACAGTTAGAACTTCAAGCAATTTTCTATAAATTTTTCTTGTTATTTTGTTACATATACACTTATTACATAATTATTAACTTAACAGACAACTTCTTGACTTTTAATTTAACTATGGGCTCACTTTTTTATAGTTATAGAATATTTAACTGAACTTGTTTGACATATGATAAAAACTGTCAAACCGCCATTTTCATTCCTCCTGTAAAAGTTATTTGACTTCAGAAAAATCGGCCCTTAGAAAGCATAGTGACAATTTTTTTTATTCGTAGCCTAAATGGTAATGTAAAATCAGTAAAATAATAACCTAAATAGATTGGCAACCCGTCAACACATATGTCGATGTTATCGACTTTTAACCCTGTGATTGCATGCCAAACATGTTCGGAAAGTAGTGCTTTGACACAAATTGCACTGCTTTACACCCATTATGGATTATAAGTATGATAGGTACTATAGTGTGGCTGGGTCATAATGGAACTTAAGCTGAAGGGGTTAAAGCCTTATGTTGACTTTGTAAAAAGGAAGGAACCCTTATAGTTTCGCCATGACCGTCAGTCTGTCTGTCTGTCCGCGGTTTAGCTCAGACGCTTAGCGCTAGAAAGTTGAAATTTGGTATGGGTATACATATTAATCACGCCGACAAAGTGGTATAATATTTTTTTTTTTTTTAAGGTCTACATATAGTGACGAATTTTTTTTTATTGTCTACCCCATAGTGTGAGGTGTCGTTGGATAGGTCGACGTCGAGAATATTTAGGGTTTGCTACAACCATTTTTCCATCCAAGGATCCTTTTGCGAAATGTTAAGCTTTAAAATGCTATTTTTTGTTTGAGTTAAGTCCCCCCCCCCCCTCTGCTAGCTAAACGGTTGTTTTTGGAGACGTGAAAAATTCATGGTAGTAGCATAATTATATAATGAATTTAAATGGAAAACTATCACAGCTAAGTAGGCTTTACAAGTTAACGAGTCTACCAACTTAATAAGTGGAACTGGGTTAGTTAATAAAATCCTCATAATTCTAAAGAAAATGACTTAAAACCACGTGCATTTATAACTTTGTAATCTAATAATAGAGAAGTACATTTTATTAATTTTCTGACATGGTTTAGAAGGCGGGTATCTACGGAACCCTACACTGTGCGTGGTCCGACACACACTTGGTCGGTTTTTTTATTTTTACTGAATAAAGATGATTTTTTGTTGTTAAATCTATTATTATGATTTTAATAGGTAAACTCTTCTCATGATTTCACTGATAGGAAGAAAGCTACGACCTTCGAGTGTTATAGGATTATTATCCAAGAATATAAGAATACTGAATGGTTCCTGTGAGAAAGGCTGGGAGAAAAGTTAGGTACTTATTAAGTTATTGTGAACACTGCGTTTCTCTTATATTTCGATTTTCATTTGTTTTGCTAGCTCTTTTGACACACAAATGCCACCATGTCAATATTCTCTGTCACGTCCACTATATGTGAATGGAAAGGGCGCTGTAACAACTACCCCGTGCAGAGGGCGGCATTCCACATACAAATCACGTAGACAAACATTCAGACAGGACAAATAACTGTAGGCCGTACAAATGTTTGCTGCTATACGGATTTCGTGCTGGTTGCGAGGTTTGAGTCTCTGGAATGGTTTTTGGGTTTAAAACCGGCTAAAACTACCTGGAACATTATTTGTTAGAGCCTATTTTTCTCTCATAATCAAACTGTTTTCTATAAGTTGTTTTTCAGTAGTTAGTTTGGGTTTGTGTTGGAATAATAGCAAAAGGTTCACAACTATAGTCATGCGAAGGAGTATCTTATCGATCCAGTAACTATTTTGACTTTCTTTTTATTGAGAAATGGGCTTGCTCGATCACGCCCTCGATCACGCCTGATGGAAAGCTATGGATGAGGTCTATAATGGAGTGAGCATGTCCAGAAGATGTCTGTTCACTCTGGCTTTGAAGGCAGACGGGTTATATGTGGAAGGGAATACAGATAACAATACAGTAAATATGTAATGGAGGTCATAGGCAGTCGTCCCTGTTAAATACTGAGGGTTTATTGCGAGTTTTTTAACGTAACCATTCGCTTATAGGTGGTATGGAGGTTTTTCGTTGCTGTCCTCATCATCATCAGGCGAAAGGCGTTCACTGCTGGACATGAGCCTCCCCCAAGGTTTGCCATAATCGCCACGCTTAGCAGGCGGGTTGGCGATCGTAGTTCTGCCCATTTTCTGGTGAGTATTTTAGTCGCCTTTTATGACACCCTCGGGAAGTGATAGGTTTTTGCTATTCCTTTACGTCCGATACCATACAGAACACCATACAGTTTTCATCAGGGGGGCTACTCTCTAAACCCGAAATCCGTAGTTTCGGGCTTAGTTGCGGGCGTATTCTACTTCGTATCACCTGTTACTGTCAAATCGTGTTGTCCATTCATTCTTACTTCGGGTTCGGAACTAATCGTAAGTCCGTAGGTGATACGGAGTAGAATACGCCCGCAACAAAGCCCGAAACTACGGACTTCGGGCTTAGAGAGTAGCCCCCCAGACTGTGCTTATTAAGTTTTAATACAAATCAAATGTTTACGTTATCGCAATGCAGCGCTGCATTTCATAAGGCTGAAAGCCGACTCCAACATAGTTGGAAAAACGTTAGGTAGATGTTGATAGCAAAATGATCCCCATCATGGGTAGTACAGAATTATCTTATAAAGTACGGTTACATCCTTTCTTATATCTCAGAACTGCATGTATGATACATTGTCACCAAATCTTAAACCCTGCTTATTGACGCTGAATGAAAACACCGGGAGAATCTCTGAAGTCCCCTTCAGTAAATCAATGACCCATACCGTGTACCATTTCATGCGGAAGAAGGAATGCATGGAATTCACGTGCTCAATGTGCAACAATAAAAGTATTTCATCGAGATTTTCTCAAGCTTTTGTAGCGTCTTAGACAGACTGTGTCCTCACTTTAGTATTGTTACTACGCTGAGTTCTGAGTTGAGCTACACGGTAGCTGACAAATGCTTGCACTGTCTGAACAGCTAGCTCCACTCAAATCTGTGTCGTGTTATTCTCAAAAGACTACATCATTAACCAACATGGTTCTCATTATGATTTGATCATTACCCAACTAAGGATGTTGACCTGTGAGCATATAGAGGTATGCGGTACAGAGAGTAAAGTCACGCAGTTGTCAGGTGGGCAACTGCCCGATAGTTGATATTCGGGCTATTGTATATGTTCAAATCGCACGGAGAATTTTGCTTGCGCGATGCAGGATCTTGATGTTAGTTCATCGTAGATAGCGCCGCGGTTCTTTTTGTTGACGTACAAATTTCACTTCTTTGTTTTTTTCATGTGGCGGCATTGATGCCGCTACAAGCATGTTTCGGTGTTTCATCTCAAAGTAGTTGGCTATACCGAGTCTGAAACGCCACCGGAATCATCATTTTAACAAAATAAAGGTCATTGATAATTCGCCTCATACGTTAATTATGTTTGTCCCAAGGCACGACTGAAGTTGAACCATACAAGTTAGTAAACTTGGTCATACAGTAGTATGACTGTCTGGTTGGCTGTAAAATCGACTGCTGAGCGTAGTTTGTGTCCATCTCCGTTCGGGCAGTATTTTGAAGTTTTAGCATAGAAATGTATTTTCTATGAAATTATTTCTTGAAGAATAAAAGGTGGATCACATTTCGAGGGCCAATTCTACAAATCTTTAAGCAACGTCCGCATTCGCATCTCAGTCGCAATCTGTCAGAATGTAGGGAAATTAAAGGTGTTCTTGACATCTCAAATGCGAACGTTGCTTAAAAATAAATAGAATAAATTGGCCCTCAGGTTTTGTGCCCGATCATAGTCTTGCTCTCTTTTGGGTAGGAACCCATAAAGCTGGTATTTATATTAGAATGAGAATTGGATCATGTGCTACCAAGTGACCTTGGGCACAATACCTAGCGGTAATCTACTTCCTTACCGCGGCGTTTCTCGCGATCCTATTGTTTTATTCATCGCTTCAACAAAGGAGGTTCTCAGTGTTTTTTCCCATCGTTTCGAGAACGTAACACCCTTTCTGACCCTTTTTTTAGGGTTCTGTAAGCGCAGATGGGTTATTAGGAAATCTTGTTTGGGTTTCGGATTGTATTGTGGTCTCTAGAGAGGATATATCGATTTATTTAATTTAGAGGTGTCGAAAGATGTGGCTAGTGGAAGAATGACATCGCGCTATTTCAATTTTATCCGTCATCCAAACAGAAATGTGTGTTGTCTATTGGCTGATTTTTTCATGTGGGCGTAGGTGGCCACATACGAAATTAGGAGGAATAGTGTCAACTACTCAAAAGAGTCTCGGGCCCGATTTTGATGAAAATAAAAACGCATGTTTTTTTTTAATCTTCCAGCCAGCCTTTGTACCTTTCAATTTCAAAAATCCTAAAAAAAGTGTTTCATCATATTTTAAACTTGAGCGAGATAAAACAAACACCAAACCATGAAGTTTTGAACCCCTATAGAAATTATTTATTCATGTATTTTGTTCCACAAAATATTATGTTTTTGGGTGCAGTTTTTACAAGCGTTACTAGCAACGCAAAAAATACGGTTTATGTGACAAAAAATAATGAGAAACAGGATGTACGAACCTTTTGTTTATTCATATTTATGTTAGTTTAATTAAAATTTGATGCATAATTTGTGTAGTTATTTTGTGCTTAATTAATGCTGATTTATTTAAAAACGCACGTGCTCTTTTCACACTGTTATAAAAAATAAAATAGATATTTCCTAAATGAGTGAGTGACTACTCATTCATAACCATTATGACTACGATTTGATTCTGCATTGACTATCATTTATAAGAAAAAAAACAACAACAATTGCAACAGAAGTGCAATAAGCCCTTTTTCAAGGATGGGATATTATCAAATGACTTCTTCCGCTCTAGGTGGAGCGGAAGGTCGCGTCAGACTCTTTTTTTATGGATGGGAAATCATCAAATGACTTCTTCCGCTCTGGGTGGAGCGGAAGGGCGTGTCAGACTTTTACTGACTAAAACCCATCCGTGTTCCTTCTAATGCCCTTTGCGTTCCAGGGCCGCGATGACTCTATCGAACAAATTCCGCGAAAGTGCAATAGGCTCGGAGTGGAGTGCGTCGAATTTAAACGCTAAACGTATACGTTTAGCGTTTAAATTCAGAAAGTAAGGTTTTTTTGATCATATTTTTTTTCAGTTAAATTATAAACAGAATCTACCTGTACATAAATAACATACAGCTGATATCCACTTATTTGAGTCAACGGTATCCACCTACTTAATAAAAATATTTATTGAGGTATTAATTTATAGACAACTTAACCTTTCTTAATTATAACTCGAATATCATAAACTAAACAAAATAGCTCCCGGGTCGTGTCTAGTGTTATTTATTTAAAACACATTATCTGTCTATAAGTTATTACTAGAACGAGCTAGTTTTTAGACATTATTTATTAGAAAGTAGCTGTTGCCCGCGACTTCGTTCGCGTGGAATAGTTACTTTGAGCAGCCATTTTTATTTTTAAGATATTAATTCTTCAAAAACGCTTGAACATAATTATTAGGTTTATTTTATCAAGTGCCTAAATACAAAGGTTTCATGGTTTTATCTTCAACAATGACGGAATCGCATACAAACTTTCATCCCATATTTTAACATATTCAAACCCTTTTCTCGCGACAAACGGTAGGCCTATGTCCTTCTCCAAGATCTAATCTATTTCTGCACCAATTTCATCTAAATCGGTTCAGCGGTTAAAGCGTGAAGACGTAACAGACAGACACACTTTCGCATTTATAATCTTAGTATGGATTACAATATAACTATGTCATTAGTGTGACACTTAAGGCCTGCATTTATAACATTTGAAGATTGTCGCACGTCTTCAGAATTTCTGAATAAGAACATGCATTCAAAATAGTTTTGTCTGTCATAATAAAAGAAAACTGTTATTTAGACTAGTATGTCTTTTTTTTCCTGGCGTTATCGAATCAAGAATGAAGATATCCGCAGAAGAACCAAGTTTTGCAGTTAATTTTGGCAACTTGAAACAGCAAAACCTGGATAAAACTGTGCAACATTGTTTTGAATTTAGTGCTTACAAAGGAAAAGACATCAAAATTTGACAAGTATAAGTATAATTAATTTATATAAAATTCTTCCGTTACTGAGTGAGTGACTGGCGGACCACGCACAGCCGAAACTACTGGAAGTATAAAGCTGAAATTTGGCTTTTTCTTACGGGAAAAAACGGGATCTGCGCGAACGAAGTTGTGGGCAAAAGCTAGCATACCTATAAAAGATTCTAACTAATATTATGAATGCGAAAGTGATTTTGCTTGATAATGACGCTTTCAGGCCTAAAATGCTGAACCGATATTCATGAATTTTGGCAAAGAGAAAGAAGAGATTTTTTTTTTTATTATTATTATGGTCGCCTATAACTTCCCAAAATTTGACAAATTTTAATGACATTGATTGTCGCCGAGAATAGTGCAACTTTCTTGAAGTACGAGAACTAGCCGTCTATTGTAAAACCTTTCTAAAACACCAACAGAACCCCATTTCATCAACACTGACGTCTCCAAACATTAACGTCTATCTCGGTATCGCTATCAAACGATCTCTATGGCTATCGAATGTCTATAAACTTTTATCGAACGTTTCTTCCCGTTAATCTAATACAAAGGGATTATGTTCGGTGTACGTTTGTTTGAAACGATCTCGGGAATTACTGGACCGATTTAGATGTTGTTTACAGTGATGGAATTTGTTGTGTATGGGTGTTTTTGTGTTGTTTGTATGCTGATGTTTGGGGGCAAGAAAATACGGTGTTTAGGTGGCATCGTTTTGTCTTGTTTTAAGTGCATGTAGGCTATCAGATAATTTGAGGAATAGGTATGTAATTATCTTTTTTTATTTCAGGATATGTCAGTAACCTTGGTTCTCCTGCCAATATTTTCATTTCCGACAATAGCCCTCTCCGCAGCGTTTTGTTTGACTTTAAGCTTTCTGATAAGATGTTTGTGATCAATAATACTCCCTACGATATACATACACTAAGAGAACACTATGATTCCAGAGCCGTTTTCTCAAACAGTACATATCTCACACCTTAAACAATAAATTAATTTTTAACCGACTTCAAAAAAAGGAGGAGGTTCTCAATTTGATTTTATTTATTTTTTTATATTTGTTACCTAATAACTCCGTCATTTATGAAACGATTTAAAAAAAAATCTTTTATGTGAAAGGATATACAATTTCATTCCGATTGGTCCCATAGAAATTTTATCAAAATCGGTTCAGTAGTTTGGTTTTAAATCAAAATAGCTGGAGGAAATAGAAAATATACCATCCAAGTAAAAAAAATTGCATGTTTGGCTTTCCTGTGACTTTCCAGCGATGTTGTTAGGTGTGGGTGTGGGTGTGTACCACTAAAAAGTGTAAAATAAAAGACTTTTACACGTTTTTTCATTTGGAAATCGGTTGTATTTTTTTGTTAATTTTTTTTTGTAATTCAGTTTTTTTTTTGTCTATACTTGAATATTATGCTATATACTATACTCACATTCCGCTACAAAAGCAGTGACAGAACTTCAAAAACAGTATCTTACTCAGGCGTGCATACAAGGTTGTCTACCTATCGGCAAATTGAACAGCTTCATCAGTTCATCACTCATCACTCTATCCAATATTTTTTAAAATCTTGAAAATAGTCTAAGCGATTCAGAAGCAGAGCCAAAGCCCTAAAATCAGGTACTTTAGATCTAACAACTACATAATTCTCAACCACTCTGCCTATCCCACAAATAAAGCGAGCGTGAACATAACTTAACTTAAGGTACATTAAGTCACGAAGCGAACACTTGAAGTTGATTTAATTCTAATGACTTCTCTTCTAATGTAGTTTGAAATAATTAATTTGTTATTTATCATTTTGTACGGATTCGAACTACGCTTAGAACTAAGGCTGTGTGTAGACTGAGTCAATACTGTCTCTTTGAAAGGGGATAGTGCACACAATTGAAAATACTATAGTAGTCAATGTTGTCAACATTTTCTAAAAACTGGTTTGAAATCACAAAATGTAGCACGGTTATGTTTTAACTAGCAGACCCGCGCGATTTCGTCTTCGTCACATTTTTCATTAATGCTCCGCTCCTATTGGAGATCGTAGCGCGATGTTTTATAGCCAATATGTTTTATAGCCTTCCTCGATAAATGGGTATCCAACACTAAATTATTTCTAATGCAAACCAGTAGTTCCTGAGATTAGCGCGTTCAACCAAACAAACTCATCAGCTTCATAGTATTATAGTATACTATATAGATTTGTCAATCAAAATATTAAATAAAATTCTTCCATTACTGACTGAGTGACTGAGTGCCTGACAGACAACGTACGACCGAAACTACTGGTCGTAGAAAGCTGAAATTTGGCATGTAGCTTCCTTGGGGAGTGTAGAGGTGCACTAACGGCCGGTTTCAATGACGTATCTACCTTTAACAAACTGTTGGTAGCTAGCTTTAGCTACTGGTGGTAGCTAATTTGACAGTTGGTTAAAGAAGAAGGTCGTTATTGAGAGCGACCGTAAAAGAGGAACGCGAAGTCGCTGGCAAAAGCTAGTTTTTTCTAATTTTTACACATTTTATGGCTAATATAACAGATTTCCTTGTATAACTGGAACAACTGAACAACTTAAAAACGGACCAATCATCATCATCTTTCTGCCCTTATCTCTTATTACTTGGGGTCGGTGCAACACGTGTTTTTCTTCCATTCTGTCCTGTCAGCCGTCACGCTGTACAAATCGAACTAATATATTTAAATTAAAGATGTAATTTGGCCTATGGTTAGTTTAGAACAATATTTTGAATAAGTAATAAACAATAAAAGGTTTGATTAAAGGAGGTTGATTATTATTTTCATTCGTTTGTATGTTTTTAATGTTGTGTTTAAAATAATAATAAAATACATAACCCCTTCTGGGGCAGTCAGGTAATAAACATCTTAAAGATGATAAAAAATAATGGCTTCATCGCATAAAGCCACTTATGGTTTAAAATCTTCGGAAATGGTTGCCAAGGTCGCTATCAAGAATGGCTATCCTCCAAAAGGTTGATATCCTTTAGGGAAAACCTTTGGCTAAACATGGAAACTGCGTCAATTTATAAAATAAAGGTAGCGAAAAATTCACATACGAAGGTACCCAAAACATACTATCTTTGTATTTTGGGATAGGTAGTTCTAAGACGAAAAAAAATACAGCATTACCTAAAAAACCAAAATATACAGACAATACAGGCATAAATCATATTGGAAGTTCAAACAAGCGGTATTAAAAGAAAAAGCTAATCTTAAGCTGGGTACTGACCGGTGTTACGGGCCGTAATGTAACATTCGCAGCGAGCACGTTATGTTAAATAAAATCCGTGTAAAACAAAACACTTACGCAAATGTTCGTGCTCGTTTCTACTTACTGACTGCACGAATGCTCGCTTTGTAACATGTAACATTACGCCCTGTAACACCGGTCAGTACGCACTTTTAGACTTAAATTTTTTTCTTCAACTTTGCTACCGGCTGACAGCAAAGTTGAAAAATAGAGATCTTAAGAGTAGATGTAGACAAGAGTGTGCATTCCGCCTAAGTTTACCTATTTTATATTTCGGTTGTTCGTTAAGTTACAAGCTAGACGGTTAATTACTCGTGTAATTAGAGTACAAGCATACATCTTCACGCCGCATGCATTAAGGGCTAGGCTAGTAATGAAATATCGTGTAAGTGTACTGCCAGTTTATTGTGTGAAGTAGTTTGAGGAGCTCGTGGCTAAATAATAGCCGCACTGATCGATTTTCAAGGTTAAGCAACGCTTGTTGAGGTCGGTCCGAGGATGGGTGACCATCTTAACAAAGATACTTACCGAGATTCCTCGAATTTGAATCAGTCGCCATGATAACGGAAAAACCCTCGCTTAATTGTCAATAATAGTCAATAAATAACAAGTCCCAAGCGTGCAGTCGAGTTGGAGGACATGATTTGGAAATTTGGGGTAATGTTATGCTTTTGTAAACTGGCTCTAATAAGCCAACCCAGCCAAAAAGTAAGCTAAGCTGCATCAGATAGATAATATAACACTATTACTAAATTATGTAGCACAATTTAAAATATACAAAAAAGCATGTCAGACAGGTGGCCTTATCATTTAAGCGATGTTTTAAAGACAACTAAAGCAACTTAGTTTAATTTCTACCTACATAAATATATCTGCATTGAAACCTCTTCGGATCATTTTACCCCGTTCAAAAAGCAGCATTTTCCGCACGTCTGCACGTTGCTTTATGTCAGTACATTCCGTGTATTTGCAGCAACTCAGCCATCGAGCTCGACTTGGAACTTGCTCAAATACTCGCATATTTAACTTGCGAACGAAAAGAAGACGCGTTTTTATTTGATAGGTAGTAAACGCTTTGTTTTAACAAGATGTTAGTTATTTACCTATTAAATTATAATTCAAAATACTTTATTTTACATATAAAAGCATACATGGGCATTTATAAAACGTCAGAACCTATTGGATGGTTGCCATTGTTTGTTTCCTACGTGGAACAACCGGCAAGTAACTCCACCAGTTGAATAGGACCTAATCATTGCATTCATCATCATCATCATATCAGCCGAAAGACGTCCACTGCTTGACAAAGACCCCTGAGGGCAATCGCCACGCTTGGCAGGTGGGTTGGCGATCGCAGTGTAGCTGTGGCAATGCACAGAGAATGCTGCTGCCAATTCTCTGGTGAGTCCCTTAGTAGCCTCTTACGACACCCACGGGGAGTAATGGGATGGTGGTATTCTTTTTCGTCCGACACCATACAAAACACACACATGCATTGCATTGATTCAGGGTTATTATTTTTAAAGCTATTCACTTCTTTCGAACTGTTAGGCAAAGGTCATTTCCATATCAGTTCAGGTACCTTAACAATTTCCCCTAAACCACCAAACTGGTCATCATCTGCCTAGCCTTTTCCAAACTACCTATATTGGGGTGGGCTTCCAGTCAAACCTTAAAAAACCTCGTATTCAGCTGAATAAGAGATTTTATTCCGTGGAGCGGCTGCTTACCAGAACTCCACAACACTGGCAAGGTGGTGTCAGATTTTTAAACTACCAAACTGGTACGTATTGAAAAAAAAACCTTTCTTCCAGTTCATCTCAGTGTTAGTCTAAACTTCTTTAAACAAAGAAAACGCTACACTTTGGCATGAACAGACTGTTCATCTCAATGTAAACAAGTACCCCTGTGATCTTAATTGCAATTATTGCATTCCGGTTTAAAACCAAGTTTAATTGGATAATGATTTATTTTGTTCTGATTGTCACTTTTTTATTTTATTTTATGTTTGTTAATCTGATGGACTGTCGTCAAAAAAAATTTTTTGACGACAGTCCATTATTTTCTCTAAAGCTGAAAAAAGTATTGAAGGGCCATGTAGGGTTATTATTGTTACTAAGTGTTTTTAATTATTTATGTTAAGACCGAAATTGTACCAACACTTATTGCGAATAAAGTGAAATTTAAAAAAATAAACCTAAATAGGTTTAAAAACCAAATACTAACACTCCGTTTTCTGTCACCAACATCTGCACCAAAAGAAAACAAACTTACACACATAACAATATTTCTAGAACCACCATAAATTACAGCATACACTCCCGCACAAACAAACTACACATGCAACAAAATAAAGTTAAAACGTCTTCCCCCGATCATTCACCTAACTTGTAGCTATTTCCGAGTTTATTAAGACAGTTATTTTCAGACAAACTCAACGGTACTGGCTAGAATTCAGTCTGCATCGAGGAGTTATAAGTCGAGAGTGTAAATGTATTAGAACGTACAGTAAAATATTGGTAGTAACTTTGAAGGTAACTTTGAAAGTATTGGGAAGCTGAGAGGTCTGAAATGCTTTTGATAAAAGATTAAGGTACAAAAAGATGTGATAAAACTGAGCTCTATCTCATATGATCATGTAGTATAAATTATATTTTTTTATTAAAATATAATAATTCATATATTAAAAATTAAATAAATAGAAAAAATTAAAAAAAAAACAATTAATTGGGATTATTTGTGGAATAAAAGAATATTACATTAACCTAATAATTTAAATTTGACAAAAATTTATGTAATATTTTAACTAATTCTTTTGGATAGCAATAGATACATTTATAAAATGGTCGACAGTCAAAAAAATTATTTCGATCCAACGTTTTGTTTTTACTTCAGTGTAATTTGAGATAACCACGTGGTAAGAGCGAATGTCAATGTCATACGTTTTGGGCTCTTTGATAAAATACTTAAAAATGGCATTTTACTTGTGACTTTGTATTACGTGAGAAGGATTATCTAGCTGCTTTACCAATCTTCTATCTTTTTAGATGCACAAAAAACCAACCCAAAAAGAGTAAGAATTGTATTAATGGACGAATGACGTTTTATCTAAACCCTTTAAGGCAAAGGGAACTTTGTACCACCATATTTTACAGCCCAAAAGTAAAAATGCGTTCCCATTAGGTATTATATTGTTTTACAATGACTATTTCAAAACAGATCAATCACACATTAAACACTCAAACAAGAAAAAATAATCGTGGTCTTCCCATACACCTATGCCTGAGGATAATAAATTCTAGTATATTTTTCCGATATGAAATCTCAATGCCTGATGAAGCATTTATGATTGATAGTTTGTATTTTGGACCGCCAATTACAACAAACAGTTTGACGCGTAGCATTATTCTTACTTCACAACGGAATTACGATGGCGTTGGCACGTCATAGTAAAGGCTGATTTAGCAGCAGAGACTTGGTCAGCAGAGGCTATAAGGCTGCCTGTCCATTAACGCGCAGACGGCGGAGCGGAGCAACGGAGTAATGCGGAGCGGAGTTGCGGACTGCATCTGTCCATTGATGCGGAGCGAGGTAGTGCGGAGCGGAGTTGTGGACTGTGCGGAGGTCAGGTTATTAGAACGGGCGGTCGTTTTTTTCCGCATCTCCTCTCCGATTCCGCGCTCCGCTTCTCCCCTCCGCTGCCTCGCTCCGCTTCCCGATTTTTTGAATTTTTGAAACTAGTTCACAAATCCCTGTCCACCGAAGCGAAGCGGAGAGTTTTATGCATTTTCGTTAATATTAGCACAGTTCCACTCCGCTTCTCTCCTCTCCGCTCCAGTGGACAGCCAGCAGTCTACAATCTATCAATCAACTAACTCAATCAATTAAAGTACTACCAAAAGTGGAGCACCCCCAATCAATCTATCACAAAGTCGAGCCTATTTCAGTTGTAAAACAGGACTACACAGAATAACAAATGGGCATTACAGACAAAAATAGTCTGGATGCAGACTGAGTTATAGCCAAACAGTCTGGCTGAAAATACTTGGCTTGGTATTACGGGGTAGCTAACTTAGACTAAGGTGAATACGAGTAGTAATTCTCTTTTGAATTTTTTATAGTAGAGCTTGATTTGTGAGAATTTTAAAGCGTTGGGTAAATTGGTGTGGAAATAGCTACAATCCTGCTCTGCGTCAACTACGGGCCTTATTTATAAAAACATCTAACAATTTGATTATATGTATTAAACATGGTTCTGTATGGTGTCGGACGTAAGACAATAGCACCATGCCATCACTTCCCGTGGGTGTCGTAAGAGGCGACTAAGGGACTCGCCAGAGAATGGGCAGCAGCCTTGTCTGTGCATTGCAACAGCTACATTGCTATCGCCAACCCGCCTGCCAAGCGCGGCGATTATGGCAAACCCCCCCTTTGGGGAAGGCCTATGTCCAGCAGTGGACATCTTTCGGCTGATATAAATAATAATAATACTAAACACGGATTAGCGGATTATCAATAGAGAATTTGCCAGCTATTTTTTTTATTTTTATTTAATATGGGTTTCCTCTTGACTCTAGTCTAGGTTATAGATGACAGAGACAAATGAACGATGGAGCGAGCTTACCCAGAAGAAACCTGTTCACTCTAATTTTGAAGAGACTAGGGTTGTATGCGTTCGGAAACACAGACTCACTAATCACTACTTTAAGTATTCATAATTGTAAAAGTTTGAACAATCTTACAAATAGCTCTTTATATTTTAGTCGCTTATCATTCTTAGATTCTTCTTAGTACCTACTTAACTTAGCTACCTTCGCGGCCAGACGCACCTAGTTATAGTAGCATTATTTACTGAGATGAGGAACCATATTTGTGTGCGTATTATAACCACCAAAATGTATTACATTGACATGCACTACCCATGCTAGGTGGTGAATCCAAATTTTGGACTTTTATTATTTATTTATTTATTTAAACTTTATGTACAATAGTGGTACATGGGCGGACTTAATGCATCAAGGCATTCTCTACCAGTCAACCTTTGGGTTATTAAGACTATACTGTGGTAGGTGTACAATAAATAAAATTAAGATACAAAATTGAATTTTAACATTTCGGAAAGAATATACAGATAATATATATAATACTAATAAAATACATATATATGCTAAAATAATAAACTAATAAATATGATATATAATAATCATACCGATTAAGAGAATTCATAGTAATCATGACGAAGAACGACTAAGAATGACAAGCTTTTAAGTAGTGTTTACGGATTTTACGCTTAAAGGAAAATTTAACCTGTACATTGTAGTATAAACTGCATTATACTTATTTTGAACACTAATTTTTACCTATTGCTAAAAGCAGCTAAGATAAATAAGTTGATACAATTTAAACTTCTAACTAAATCTGATTACTATTTGAAATTGTTTCAAAGAATTCCGCTAATTGGATCAAAGTTCACAAGTTCATGACTCAAGCCTCACAAACAAATTCTTAATAACGATTGAAAACCTTGCAATTAATAAAGAATTTCATACTCAGACATGTATTTGCAATATCATTAAAAATAATGTATTCTTAAGAAGTAAACAGACAGGCCTTCGCTTAGTCATCCATACGAATATTATAAATGCGAATGTAACTCCTGTCTGTCTGTTGGTTACCTCTTCACGTCTAAAGGCCGGTACCTTGACCAACTGTCAAATTAGCTACCGACAGTACGAATGGGTTGACCAAGCTAATTCTAGCTGAGGATTACAAATTAAAATTTACTAAAAACATTTGAAATACCTCACTCAAATACGTAAATAATTATATTGTGATAAATTTACATTTTAACTTAGGTAATAGTACCAACTCAATTTTTTTTTTTTTTTAATTATTACCTATGTTTTACAAATAAATAATTATGATTATGAAAATCATGCATAATTATGATATTAAATTAGAAAATAAATTTAACAATTACGAACAAATTTATTAATAGTTCAATTTATTTCAGACCTAAATGAGGAATTAATATGTCAAAAAAAAAGAAAAAAAATCTACGTGTATCAAAATTATTAAAATGTCAAGATTAGTTACTGTCAAAATTAATAATTGTAATTATAAATAATTCCTCATTTCATTATTCGTCAATAATATACCTAGTAACATTTTTCAACCATAACTTTTATATTTTTTATTCCGACATTCACGAGAGCGAATCCGGTGGCAGAAGCTAGTTGGTATATTAGTGTTAAATACAGAATGATGATACAACAGATTTATTACAAAGACATCGTGTTTTTATCCTCAGGTAATTAGACAGGGCTTTTATGTCATTTATCTTCGTTAATTTATAAAGGTATGATGTTAACGCGACAAAGATGGCGAGCCATTTGCAAAATCCATTAAAATTAGTATACTATTACGAGCCTAATTGATAAATCTGAATCTTCTATACATATATACATAAAAATGAATCACTATTGTCCTTGGTCACGGTATCACGCTTAAACGGCTGGTCCAATTTCTCTAATTCTTTTTTTTGTTGTGTTTGTTATTGACAGGAGAAAGTTCTTATGAAAGAAAATTTTGAAAAAAAAAAAATACATCCGAGCAAAGCCGGGGCGGGCCACTAGTACTGCAATAAAAGCTTAGCAGGCCCAGTATGTCTTGCCTATCGTAGCTCATCATCGTCATCAGCCGAAAGTACTACACATCTAGCAAATACTGATAGGTAGGTACTTTAGTTACCTTAATAAAACTTTTCAAATATAAAACGCAGATATTCTGTAGCAGCATCAATGCCGCCACATGAAAAACTAAGAAGCAAAATTCGTACGGCAACAAAAAAGAACCGCAGCGCCATCTACGACGAACTAACAACGAAATCCTGCATCGCGCAAGCAAAGTTCTCCGTGCGATTTGAACATATACAACAGTCCGAATATCAACTATCGGGCAGTTGCCTACCAGACACAATAACCGTTTGGTTTGAGGATCCCCCCATTTTCTGTGGAGGTATGCGGGACTTTACTCTCTGTACAGCATACCTCTATAATTCTGAATCAGGTGGGTACCTTCATGAAATTGTAAACATTTATCAGTAGCTATGTTTCCCTAGAGATCACTGAACAACTACTTATCATCTGCAGTAATCTCAGATTATCACCAGAGATCTGAATAGGTAGACTATATTTACCTAATGTTCGTGGAAGTAAGTAACATAGAGTTGATAATACCTCCTGTAAAATCCCGGAATAAATATATAGTAAATATAGTCTACCTATTCTGATCTCTGATTATCACAGACCCTGGCTGGACATAGTCTGATCCAAAGATATGCTATCAACATCAGTCGCTCAGCTCAAAATAAGCAACCGGCAGACTTCAACGGTATATACTACTGTCAGTTGAACTCGAATTTTCCGGACCAAAATCTTAAACAAGCCGCCATTGCTCAAAAACCCATTCACCCGACCCATTCATTCAAATGTTAACACATTAGTGTCAATATCGTAACACAAAAGATTACAAGCTACTGTTTACAATACCAAAAACGAAACACAATGGCTTATAAATAACGCTAAAGTTAAACCAACACAAAGTTGCAAGTAACCCTTTAAAATCGTAGCACCTTAGGAAGCCTTACAGCCTTTCTCATTATAACTGGATTATTAAATAAAACAAGCAAAGCAGGGTTATGTTTGTGTCTCTTTTTCGCGCCACGCGACCGTATACCTCACCCTGTCTAACTTTAGTAAGAATCAACGGTCTATCTTGCTCACACGGCACGCTTATGTTTCCATCTCAGTCATTCTGGGTGAATGCACGATACATCCGTTGAAAACTGGTCCGAGTAGTGACAGGTGTAAAAAGCCTCGATCGCAAGTCACAGAGAGAATTCCTTGACCAGTCCAACAACCAACAGATGGTCACACAACACAGGTATAAGTAGATATTGTCTTTTAATGTTTTTTATGAAGACAGCATTTTATTTGCATGGGTTTATGCGCGACTGGAAATTAAGTTGAAACTTATAACGATTGCTTTTAGCTGGGAAGTTAAATAGGAATTTTATTATTGTTCCTTTTTGGGAGTTAATAGTAATGCCAAAGATGCTATTTTTATTCTTGTGTTATGGAGAGACACTTCTCTGCTAAAAGGGAAATGCAAAAGCTATTTTTAGAAAATACTTCACAGTTCAATTCTGCGTAGTGTCTCTTCACTGGACGCTAAATGCGAAATACTGATACGGAAAAGCTAAACCTAGGAATAGAATCTAGTTAAAAGAATACTGAGAGAAAGAATAGGAAATTATGGTAGGTGTTGCTGCTGCTATATTTATGTATGTCACCGGAAAATTACAGACTCCGTAAGATTGTAGTAAATCTTGATTAGATTATTATTTCTCGATATATTATGAAAAAATCGTTTTGTAAGCAATCGATCCCATCCAAATTCAATAGTTTTCAATATATTAGTGTTTTATATAGAAAAAATTGTTTACAATTTCACGCGATATTTTTCAATCTTACGGCGTTTGCCATTTTCCGGTGACTTGCAACGTGTAACAGAATAAACGCTATTGCGTTTCCTCTAAAGGGGTCATTGTACTCATCATTATGAACAACTTTTACTATGTATGTATGTAACTCGGGCTGGTTTCCGCAACTCCACGACTAAGCGCGTATTTTGCGTGCAGGTGGGACAAATGTGTCATTCGATCCACCCCAGCTCCCCAAGGAAGGCCAGCAACGCCTTGGTGTTACTAACTATCTCACAAAGGGTACCTGGGTTACCGAAGTACTTAGCCCTGTAATCAGCGACTACCGGGCAGCTTAGTAGCAGGTGTGCTGCTGTCTCGTCCTCCTCCATGCAGGCTCTGCAAAGTGGGCTGTCGGTGACTCCTATGACATAGAGGTGTTTATTAAAAGACCCATGGCCAGTTGTGACGGCTGTGACTGTACGCAACTGCTGTTTAGTAAGTCTTAGGGCTTTTTTAGTGAAACGGCCATCAATAGAGGGAAGTGTCTCTTTGGCCTGCCTGCACTCACTATGGTCAACCCATAGCTTGTGATGTTTATCATTAGTGCGTTTTCTTACCAGATTGCGTAGGTGACCGAAGGGGAGTGGTACAATAGGTTCAGGTCCTATCGTTGTCATACTCGACCCCCTTCTGGCGAGTTCGACGTTCGTTCAACTTTTACTATGGGGCCAACACTGAAATCGCAGAAAATAGATTGCCTCATACATTTATGTGCGCATAACTCGACAAAATGTACTGAACAGCAGATTTATTTTTTGCGTATTTTTTTTTCTCTATGATGTGTTGGATGAATAAATTGATATATACATGAAAGAAAACACATCTGTTTGATGACTAGTCCCTTTGTCAGGTAATTGCATAAAATATAATAAAAAGTGCGAATGAACATAAAAAATAAGTGTGTGAATCAAGGCTGCACCAAAACGGTTCTGAAATAAATGTAAGATAGATCAATGATTTGTGAAGACTGATACGAAAGAAAAGGGAGTAGAAAGGCTGGGCGGAATGGCAAAAGAAAAAATGTTACTCCAACTCCGATGTTGATGACATACGCTTCCAAAATATCAAATGATAAAAACAAAAGTAATTAATAGTCGAAATGTACTTCGGAGAGTGTGCGCAGGAACTCCACGACCTGTTCCCACCATCGCCCTTTTACTATCGGAGACGTACTGCTGGGTTCCATCCGTACTTGGTATCCGAAGTCCCAAGGCTAGTCGTACTCAGCACTTCTCCTCCATATTTTTATTATGCGCACAGCCAAAGTATGGAACTCTCTGCCAGCGTCTGTATTCCCTTCCACATAAAACCCGTCTACCTTCAAAGCAAGAGTGAACAGGCATCTGCTGGCCACGCTCGCTCCATCATAGACCTGATCCATCGCTTAACATCAGGCGTGATCGTGGTCAAGAGTAAACCCATTCCTCAACAAAAAAATAATAATAATAATTTAACCGACATTTCGACTATTACTTTCCCTCATAAAATATCACTTTGTCAAAACCATATGAACTATTCCATAGGTACCAACTACGAAACACACGGGGCAGTCAAAAATTAACATCATGTATCAAAAAAACTTGGAGTTCTTTGAAAAATCTCAGCTCCAATGTCCTAGAGTAACAACATAACTTTCTGCATAGAAAACATTCCACATCTCCTAGGCTGTATAATACCTTGGCGCCGTATAAGAACAAACTATGTCATGATTACATTCTTTGATCATGATCTCTTCTAAGAATTATTTTATAACATATTGATATTGCCTTTTTCTTGTAAAGATGGCTAGACGTTTTTATATGAGCGTAGGAAGATTGTCTATGACATATAACTGATTAAAATAACTCTTATTTATTTCCATACTTTGGCCTGATCCTTCTAAAAAAGATTTATGTTATGCTGTTTTTTCAACTTCTCATTCTCTCATTCAACTGCCTGAAGGTAAACTTGCGTAAATAAAATTCAAGTCGCCATATCATCTCAGAGACAACGAAAACTGAAAACTCAACGAAAGTCAAAATTAAGGGAAATTAGAGGACTTTTACACACAATGTCTAATTCTCTTTAATTCGACTTTCCGTTCACAGACATACTGGAAGAGATTTCTTTAGAAACATGCATCACTTTTGTACCTATTTTTCTGTTTCCTTTTTCTTATCTATTTGTTAAATGTGTGTACATAAACTGTTAAATAAATAAATAAATACAGGTGTTTTTGACAGTTTGCAACTGCAATACGAATGTGAACGTTCCTTAAAAATACAAGACTAACCCTCTGATTATTACGGGCCTAAGCTCTAGACAAAACGTCAGTCTGACAGCGGTAACGCTTGTCAAAAAGACCAAAAATATATGCTACCGGAATGACACGTGCTGAAACCGTCGTTATCGCTGATATGCTAGGTGTTAGATAAATTTGCAATAAAGGACACTGACCTATCCCTTAAAACTCTTCATAGGTACCCGAAAAATTAATCATGAATGATTGTTCATTACTAGAAAATGTAAATGATCTCGATAGATGTAGATTCAGGACAGCTTTATGTCTTTTTTCCGATTTAGGAATTAAGAATGTCAAAAAATGTTGGTGGGTCAATGGCCGCTAAAGCAAGTTTGTTTGGCGCTGACCATAGAATGTAATTTTGTCTAGAGCCTTTAGTACTACTAATTCAAAAATCACCTAAAATTGTTACCAAAAAATATCTTTAGATTTGGTGTTTTGAGATTTTGAAACCAAATAATGAATCAATCATGAGACATTAGGAGCTTAAAAACCAAACCAATTTAACAAAATCTATGACAATCTAAAATAATTTCAATAAACTTTACCCTCTCTTAAGGACAGTCGGATAAGAAACCTCTATTCGGACCTTGGCTGAAATTCTGCATCAAAAGTTACTATTTTAATCCATAGTTAATTATTTCGAGTTTGTATACTGCTTTCATGTTAAATGTATCTGTGAATTTACAAACAAAACAGGTATAGTAGGCGCCAGATAAATGTGGAATAAAGTATATTGACCTTTCCCTAATAACTGTTCATAGGTACCTGAACAATTAAATATGAATCGTTTTTCATTATTAGACAATGTTAAGGATCACGAGAGATGATGATTCGGGACAGCTTTGTGTCATTAATTCCGTTTTTCAAATTAAAAATGTCAATAATTGTAGGTGGGTCAATGACCGTTATTCCACGATTATCTGGCGCCTACTATAGAAACAACATTTTCAATAATTGTTAAGAAACAAAACCATTTAATTTAATGTCAACCTGTCAGACAACGTTATCAAAAGAATAAAATAAACTTCATTTATTTAAACGAAACTTTTAATCAAAACTGATTCAGAAGCTCAAGTATTATTTTAACTAGCTTTTGTCAGAGACTTCACCCCCGTTAATTCGCAAGATATCCTATGGAAACATACCTCTGGGAAAAAATATGGTATCTTATATCGTAATAGGGTATTTGACTAGTACGAAATATCTAAATAAATTTATACTTATTTGATAAATGATATTAAAACATAACAATTTGTGAAAAAACAAATAAAATGGTCGAAAAACAAAGTTATAAAGTTTTGAAGTTTCTCTCCTGTCACACAAAATGTAAATTGTACTGGATGGCTTCAATTCAATATGGCGGGACTTGTGAGTGACACACGCAATTAGTGCTGTCTCTGTTTATTACAGATTTTAAAACGCTGACAACACCGCCGCCATTTTTTGAGATTTTAAGCAGTATATTTTATTTGCGTCTAAACTCTCTACGTTTTAAGAAATGTAATAAAAATCCTGTTAAATTGTAGAGATGGGCAAAGATCGTCACTCATTGGACGCTTGAGGTAAGACGCAAAGGTGGTGTGGCCGTGCGACGACCAAAAAAATACCATTCAATCAGCGAATGCGACTGTCGGAATGCGAAATATTTAATTGGTCACGTGACATTTCGGCAGCATTTTGTTAATCCTATGCATTTTTTAAGTTTAGACAATCACCTTCGCCACGCTATTGACTTGTCTTGAGCCTCTGATCACGTCCACGGGTCATACTTGGCCACAGTTTGCACAAGGAGAAAGGGGAGGCCTTTGCCCAGCTGTGGGACGCAAATTAAGCTAGTAAACATATATCGTATATGGTCTAAGCAAATCAAACAGCTAAATTTAAATGGGTTTAAAAAGGAACTTGAAGAATTGCACTGTAAAAAATGTTATTATAATTTAAACGAATTTTTGAATGATACATTGACATCCTAATTTAATTGTATTTTTTTATACTTTGACATCTCTCTTTTTTAGTTTGACATTGAATATTATTTTGTCATTAACCTAGATGATATTTTTAACTGGCATACCTCACAATGTAACATTAATTCGTAATTATTAATCAAATACTAACCTAATATTGTTTTTATCTTGTAATTATTTTATGCAATGTACCTTATATTTGCGCGCCCTACATGGCAGAATGTGATGAGACTATTTATTTAATTATTTTATGATATATACGATTATGATACATTAAATGGTCTTACATTTAATGTATCATAATCGGAAAAATAAATGAATTTTGAATTTTTTGAATTCTACCTTTGTGGCAAGTTTCATCCACAACCCGTTCAGCCAATGATTGGCATAATTCTTAATTGTTTTATTTGATTTAGGTATTAAAAACATCTAAACACACAGCCTGTCATAAATTTGTAGTAGGTACTATTGGTATAGGATATAAAATGCTCAAGTTAACGGCTCTTGGATTACAAGTAAATTAGATTTGCTAGTTAATCCGATGCGTACCGTAAACTATGATTACGTGCAGTTAGCTTTGCGTTTTAACTCAACCTGATTAGGTGATTTCGAAACGGTATCAATATTGCATGTCAGTATTGCCTACATACTATGTTATAATTACCAGCCTCAGTTCATTCGCTAATGCTCTAAATTATGAGTCTCTAGTCTTCATAGGGTGAGGCAAAACGAGCGTTATTTTTTTTATGGTGAGACGCGTAAAATGAGTCGCGGAATTTACGTTGCATTCGGTTTCATACAAAAGTTTGTTTTTGCCACATGGCGACGCAAAATGAGTCTGCTGATTCACTCGTATTATAACAACGAATTGCATTCGGCCCATGTAAGGTTTAGAACTCAGTCTTTCCCAATTTGGTGGATTTACCAAACATCTTATTGTAATGTTTCGTAAATGCACAATATTTTTAATGGATCCATTTCACGACACGAACACCCCCTATAAACGTTGGAAAGTAACTGAATTTACGTCCGTCCGTCTGGCAGCCTAACCAAATTCAACGTTGAACGTAAAGCCGTCAGCCGGTGGATGGGTGACCGAAATTATTTACCGAGATTTATTCTTGCCTTGGTTTTTTACTCTTTTCTAACTCCATCTCAATTACTTTCTATAAATTACAAACACAAATTTGTACCTACTCAACCACAATTATATATCTGAATTCATAGTCAACCCCAACGCCTGCAGCTTCTTTATTTTCCCCATACAATATGTAATCTAACACACAATAATACTGAAATATTCGCAAATAACACCTACTTTATTCTGGCAATCAATACTTGCTATGAGAAATCACCAGTTCATAACTTATAAATACCTACTCACACGGTTGTTTTGGGAAATAGAACGCGCGACAAACGCAAGATGCATTATGTACAAATGTTTTTTAAACAATCTATGTACCAAGCCTTTTCGAAACATTTTTGGGTCGGTCGAGGTAATACTCGACCGACACAAAATTGTAACAAAATAAAAATATATGAAAAGAAAGAAAGAAAGAATAATATTTATTTAGCACTTACATGAAACACGCACGGTACATAGAAATAAAAAATAAAAAATAAATGTAGGTATGCTAAGAACCAAGTGAAAAAAAAATGAAATTCAGTTGCATCCAGTAATCTGGATGCAACTGAATTCCATAATTTTACATGAAGGGACTGCCAATCTGACCTTACCCAGTTACTGGGTAACATAGCATGCCTTGTGTACCCGTGACAGTAAATTGTCAAAGACGTTCTTCCCGAGGCACGGAGGGTCACAGAATGTATGCTGTTGTGTTCCTTATTATATTACAAATAATTTGGATTTCTCGCTTACTACATGTAAAAACATAACTAACTGGCCATAGTAGTTGATAATGCACTAGGCGGCCACACAGCTCACATATGTATTTCGATTAAAAGCGCGACATGTGACAGTATCGCGATGAAGGTTGAGCGGTGAACGCGCTTTCCTATCGATACTGTATCAACTTTATCGATGGTGCTTCCCGTCTCTATTCATGCCTGTGAACAGCTGTAGAGACTCTTTGAGCGAGTGCTAAAATAAAGCTTGCAATATCAATCTACATTTTATTTGAATCCGATTAACGAGGTTATTAAAACTATATCGTCCGTTACGTATAGGATTTTATTGATAATATCCATCTCTTATCTATCCATCTTCTATATAAATAAAAATGAATCGCCGAAATGTATGTATGCGCATAACTTGGGAACGACTTGAACGATTTAAATAATTCTTTTTTTGTACGAAAGACGAGGTTGAAAAAAAAAGAGTTGAATTGAGGTACGTACGGTAAAAAAAATCGGCGAAAGAAGAAGAAAAAAAACGGCGTGCGGTAAAAAACGGCGAGGTTTGAACGAAAGAAAACTTGAAAAAAAAAAAAAAACGGGCAACGCCGGAACTGACAACTAGTTTTATATAAATATTGACATTAATTTGGTAATTCGCCTGGAATGAAAATATTTCGTGGCGATAGATCTATTAATTTAATGATACAAGTTGATAACAAAATTCCCTTTTAAACGTAAGCATAACACAAATATTTTGACTTTTTAGGGTTCCGTATCCAAAGAGTAAAAACGGTACCCTATTACTAAGACTCCACTGTCCGTCTGTCTGTCTGTCACCAGGCAGACTTCTTTCTTTCTTTCAGGCTGTATCTCATGAACCGTGATAGACAGTTGAAATTTTCACAAATGATGTATTTCTGTTGCTGAAATGACAAAAAATATTAAAAATGAAATAAAATTAAAAATAAAATAAAATTGCTACTTTATTTATTTTTTCCCCTTTTATTTGCCAAACAAGAAACGTGTTTTTTTTCGTGTGCAAGTCCAACTTATACTTGGCCAGTTTTTATTACCAATCACCACAATTTCTCGACAACAACGCGGCTTGACGCGACAAAAATTGCTCAAAATAAAACCGTATATTCAGGCCCTAACTTCAGTAGTACCGCAAGAATAACACCTGCGAGACTGCGCTGAAGTTGAACATTGCAACAATAGAGTGCGGAGCAGTAATAAATATTTGCTCTACTCTGTTCCTAATCGATACAGACTGTGAAGAGGTATTGTGCTGGGTTTAGATTTTATTAGATAGTTTTTTTTTTAAGGATGGGAAATCATCAAATGTCTTCTTCCGCTCTGGGTGGAGCGGAAGGGCGAAGGGCGTGTCAGACTCTTACTAACTAAAACCCATCCGTGTTCCTCCTAATGCCCTATGCTTTCCAGGGCCGCGGTGACTCTTTCGAACAAATTACGCAACCCTGGCAGGCACTGGCCCTAGTGGGCTCCGCTTCCTATGCTGACATCTCTTTGAAGCGCGTGTGGACCACAATGCTCCATCGAACCGGGCCTGGTTCTGATCGGACGGCGAGCCACCCAACGCTAACCTTCTGCAAGCCCGCGCCTACGGTGGCCGGGAATCGCCCTGAGACCCCCGCCCGGGGCGTCTTCTTCTGTTGCGGCAGCTGGGGCGTGAGGTTAGCCTCTCCCACACGCGGTCCACCTCCTCCTTCACTAGCATTACTGCTTCAATGTAAGGGACCTACTTTGTAAAGTTGTCGTAGATTCCATCCTATTCCTTAGTAAGTATGATTTGCAGGCTCATCATCACATTCAAGACCCAGTCGGGGCAAGCGAGCGAGTTTGTTAAAGATAAAGACCGATGCTGATGAAAAATATAATTTTCAATGACTCCCTAAGTCCCTATAGTCTTAGGGCCTTATCACACTGGCGATTTGCAAGCGAGTCCAAATCGAGGCGAATGCGCAGCGAGCTCGCCGCGAATAGAGCCGTCGACGCCATTTTGTTCGGCTTCGCGCGCGCCGCGTCTTCGTAGCGTGTTCGTTGCGAACTAGCTGCGAGCTCGTTTTGCACTCGCACCGCTTTGAACTCGCTCAAAAATCGCTAGTGTGATATCTGCCTTAAAATGAATATCCTAACTCTTGCATGAGCTTATTTAGGCACACGTCTGCCTTAACCCTCTGGGATTATAGGCGTGATGTCATGTTTATAAATAGCTAGTTTATAAGCGTCAATTTCCCAACATAACCCACACATTTTCACTAACATATCCCAAACTAGAGTAAACATCAATTATCAAGATTCCTGTAACGAGACTTCGATAAAAATATAACATGGATAATACCATCAAGACAGCTTCCTAATTTGATACTGCTTATTCCACTACCCTCACAGCTAATAATAAGGTTGATACAAAAATAAAATCTACCCACATTATACAAAAAAATCTTCACCAAGGTAACAGGTAATTGCTTCCCGTGTCGGATACAAACGGTGGCTTCCCACGCCAGGAGTAGGAGAGTATGATGGGAAGTCCCTATGTACCTCTAGGTATGTACATATTTGTGACTATCTGTTGCCAGCGACTACGTCCGCCTCAAACGCGATTTTCTTTTTTTGTGCGTAACCCTAATTATGTTTATTAAAGTAGCGTAAGTTACTCTCTATCTGCCAAAGAAAGTTCCGTCAAAATCAGCTCAGTCTTTCCAGAGATTAGCTGGCATAAACAGACAGCGGAAAAAAAGTAAGTTAAAAATAGCTTTTTTTTTTGTTATAAATATCTTAAATACTTTCATATTATGCAATTAATAAAAATCTACTATATGATATTACCACTAAATACACACTTTAATTTTGTTTATTTGTATTATTATGTTTAAATCATGAAGCTGAAGATGTAATAAGGGTTACTAGCGGTTATGTGCGTCTAGTACCGTGAGATGCACAGAACCGTCAATATCTTTGTAATTTGATTAAAACGGAATGAAGAAGGGCTTCTCCTCTTTTTCCGTAATTTAGGAAATAAAAGATGATTGTACAAAGAATCAATTTAATGAAGTCACGCCCATGAATTATAAATAATCTTTTTCTTATCAATTTACGTGATCGTTGTCCACCTTGCAGCCTTATGCTTCTTGCATCTGGCGAACTCCGAAAAGAACATAATACATAGAAACATAAAAACTGAACTTTATTTATTTATTAAAAGTTCATGCATCACAAATGTACAAAGGCAGACTTACGGCCGGTGTCAATAATGTTTCTAACATGACGTTTCAGCTACTAGTGGTAGCTAATTTGACAGTAAGGTTACTGAGACCGGCCGTTAAGCATTCTCTACCAGTCAAACAAGAATAGTGAAGAGAAAACATGGCAAGTGCTCAAAAAAAGTAAAGAAGATCTCGCATTTACGACAACTTATCCAAACAAACAAATCTATCATTCCATTACCAAGGCCGATTTCACCGCTAAAATTAACCACAGTTTAACGTCACCCAATATACCAGTCCATGAACTATGACAGTAACCACAACGTCTATAACTAAAGGATCGCACTCCCTAAACTTCGCTGTAAATATATTTAAGCCATCCAAGCTTCGGCTTAGCTGAAATTACTCGGAACCGTGGCACACCGAGAATAACAGAGGAAAGAATTGAACGTGAAAATATTTTCAAAAGGTTTATAAATATTGCAAGGGAAGTAGAATGAATGTGAAGCGGTGGAGCGACTTTTGCGCTTGTTTTTCGAATGTAGGATGTAGCTCGGTTCTAAGTGTGGTTAACTTTTTGAGTCGCGAGTTTAATCTTTTTTGTCATTGGTAAAGCATTATTATAATACTTAGTTATCAGTTTGGAGGTGGTCACTTCATTAAATAAGTAACTTCATTAAATACATAAAATTTGGATTCCTTAATAAAATGCTTTTTAACTGCCCCGTTTGGTTTCGTGGTCGCAAGTGTGACTGCCGAACGTGGCTCTTGGATTCGACATCCAGAATAGAAAGAAAGAAAGATAGAAAATCAATTTATTCTGCCGGAAAAAAACGCACAGAACACTAAAAACTAAAAAACTTATCAACTACAATAATTATAACTAAAATAAATAAAAACTGAAAAATAACACATCACTGCCAGCCCATGTCTGGACCGGACATTAACCTAAACGTGTCTCTGGTCACACCAGCACACCACAAACAAAACAGAACAAAGTTCAGCATTTGTCCATGGCATGACGCCCGACTGACTGACAGCGACAACAAGAAAATAAAACAACAATAAACATTTTAGACAGAAAGTAATTGTAGAAAATATACATAAATTCAAGTTGTGCGTCGCATCCGAGCAAGAATCGGTCATTTGCTCAGCATAATTGCCGTGATTATGGGCAAATCCAAAAATCGCCGGCGCTGATTTTCAGCAACTACCGTTGGTTCTAGTGACGTAATGATGTTCCCCCCTTGTGTATAAACATAAATAAGGCAGGTAACTACTTAATTCTACTTACATTGAACCCTATACAATTACAATATTTGGAAAAAAATTAAACGAATCTTAACATTAGGAATTAACAATTTGTAAAAAATAAATAAATATAATTATATCCAATAAACAAAAAATACATACTTAATAACATGCGGAAACGAAAAATAGACACAATCAAAATAAAGATTACACAAATACAAGCTGTAATCAACTACTTACTTAACTCTAAAATAATTTCATATTTTTGCAGATAACCTTAAATTAGCCATACACACCATAATTCGCACCATAGCGTGGATGGCGGCCATTTGCATATTGGCGTGGCAACAGCAACCGTGTTGAAATTGTATCATCATTTATTCCGGCGAATTCTTTTACACCAAGTGGAACAAAGGATAAATATAGTGGACCACAATATGGGATGAAGCTATTCAAAGACTTCATCATGAACACAGCAAACACACTCCTTGCTACTAGAAATTGCCAGAAATCTCAACAGACGGTGCCCTAAGAGAGAGAGAGAGCCCACCAGCACTGTTGATGACTACATCCAATTGCCTGTAGGCCGTGACCCTGAAGGGTTTATTCATTGGAAATTTGGCAGTAGCAGCCCCAAGGTTGGAAGTTGATGGTGTGGTTCAACGGCGCCTGATCTCTCCCCAGTCGTGTTGGATTGCGATCCCAGTAGACTATGAAATTAAAGGAATAGAGAGTGCACTTATGATTGCATTTGTGTTCTATAAAATCTCCAGCGTACTTGGCTAATAATAGTTGAGATTGGCTACTGTGACCAAAATTCAGTTGGAAATTTTATTTTAATGTCAATATAACGAATGTTATGGCTGTTGCTGACAGATACACAATTCATCAACGATATTTTTTTGTTAAGTATGGGATATCATCAAATGACTTCCTCCGCTCCAGGCGGAGCGAAAGGTAGTATCAGACTACTGCCTAAAACCCATCCGTGTTCCTCGTAATGTCCTTTGCGTTCCAGGACCGCGGTGACTCTTTCGAACAAATTCCACAACCCTGCCAGGATACATCAACAATGACGGAACAGAGCCTTTCTGAAATTGACAATTAATTATAATACGCTCATACTAATATTCCAACATAACCACTACTTCATCGTCATTGGCAGTCTTTTACCACCCAATGCACTGCATACTATCTTCAAAAGAAACAAAGGTAGTGCAATAAATATTTACGCTTTAAATTCTCCCCGCCCATAGCATCCCCCACATCCCCTATGACCCAGCACTATCGACCAGCTTACAGCCACTAAATACGACGCAACCAACAAATGTATGGAAATTATTCTGTACCGTAACCCATTCAGTTTGCATTTAATCCCAGATTATGAAGGGATTAAGCTCAAACCCTTGAAAGTTTCTACGTCTTTGCTCGGTTATGCGTGTAGGATAATTATTATTTTAATCCTCGGTTAGAATGGTGTTAGTGGCCGTTTATTGTTCAGCTATTGGTTAAGTGTTATTCTAATATTTGTTTTGATTTTATGCTCTTACTTGGTAGAAGGAAGTTATAAAAAAACTCAAACGACAAATATATTTTTTCTAAATAGTTATTTGAAAAATTACTCGGTTACACGTCAACCTTTTTTGGTCAATTTAAGCTACATGAGGCCGGAGTTTCCTAGCCGACTTGAGAAGAAACACCGAAACAAACTTTGAGGTCCTCAAATAAACAGTCGGTATAGAACTTCATCCAAATTAAGGATTACCACAGACAGGGCGTGACGCTACAATGCAACAACGACGTGACGACGATTTTGGCCGACATTCTGTACGTCTATAGAAAAGGTTGCTGCATGTCCTCAAAATTTTAGTAAGCAAACACACTTGTTGGTCCTTGTTTCATCGTGCTCCGATTTCGATGTAAACCTATAATTTCAGCAAGGTCTCGAAATTGACGTGGTTTGTCGTCTTATGCCCGTAAGAACGAGGCATCTAGAGGGGCTCTAGACAAGTCACATTCTGTCAGCGGTAGCGTGACGATTGTCAAAACGTCAAATATAGGAATTGACAAGCGCTGTCGAAATGACATGTAATCAATCCCTTGTAATTTGTTATTTCTACAATCGTATTCGCTAATAGAATGGCACATTGTCTTGGACTTATTTGGGGACTGCCGATAGAAGTGAAAACTAAGCGAAAGCTAAAGCGTTCAGTGACGAAGACGCGAGTTCCATGATTTTTGTTCACCCAAAAAGTGCTCAACTCACCTAAAGAAGATTTCATTTTCTTTTTAATACAACCGGATTGAGAACCTCATCCTTTTTTTGAAGTCGTTTAAAAACTGGGTCATAGTCACATTTATGAACCTTTAGTTCAGACTAGGGCCTTTGAAATAACGGTCTTCTTTTATAAGCTTTTCACAACATAATGTATGTACTAAAGGATATAGAGAAATGGATGACGTCAGTACACCACCATAAATTCCACTCAATTTCCCCCCACAGTACAGCACAGAAACCGGATAAAAGTAATTTAGTTAACAGGCAAAGTCGGGCGTTTGTAAAGTTTCGACCGACGCCGTTGCGTGCGTTAATTACCTAGTACGGAATAGGTACAAGTGTTGCGTTCTACCGATTGCAGTGAGGTAGCGTAAATTAAAGTTTAAATAAACATGTTTTATTTTTGTATAAAGGATTAAAGGAACCGACTTTAAACAGGATATTTGTAAGTGTTTATGAGTGTGAAACCAATTCTAATACATACAATTCTTGAGTGAGTGACTGAGTGACTGGCAGACAACGCTTAGCCAAAACTACTGGTCGTAGAAAGCTATAATTTGGCATGTAGCTTCCCTACACTCCGTAGGGGAGCACTAAGATGATTTCCCGTAATTCCTTAGGGAACGGAAAAAAACTGGATATGCGCATATGGAAGAAGTCGCAGGTAAAAGCTATTCTTCAGCCAGCGGCTTGGCCTGCGCCTATGTGGGAAATTATCCCAAGTGAACATACTCCCGGGATAAAAAGACTAGAAGATAAGATAGATGCGTTGTTGCGGAATTTGTTCGAAAGAGTCACCGCGGCCCAGAAGGAACACGGATGGGTTTTAGTCAGTAAGAATCTGACACGCCCTTCCGCTCCACCCAGAGCGGAAGAAGTCATTTGATGACTTCCCATCCTTAAAAAAATGTAATAATAATCCTTATTAAAAGATAAATGCGTTACCCGCACTCTAAAATGGCAACAAAAAAAAATACCAACCGGATTGAAAACTTCCTCCTTTTTAAAGTCCATTAAAAAAAAGGTAACTACCGCGGCTCTAAACCCCGCACGCGAACATGTAGCTATCTTGCTACCGACAGTGCTTGCGCTGTTCTTTAAAGCTATGATGTTAAAGCATGACGCGTCCATAGGATGTATCATATCTTTTTTTTTAAGTGAAAACTTCTTTAGGCGCGTTGATCACTTTTTGGGTGAACAAAAATCATGGAACTCGCGTCATCGTCACCGAACGCCTTGGGTGAACAAAAATCATGGAACTCGCGTCATCGTCACCGAACGCTTTAGCTTTCACTTAGTTTTCACTTGTATCGGCAGTCCCCAAAGACTGCCCCGCATGTTTTTTCTTTAATAGCCTATAGTGTCCCACTGCTGGGCCTCCCCCATATCCTTCCAGACTCTCTTCTCCTGCGCACCTCGAACCAGTCCTTACAAAATAATAAAGTATAATACGTCATAGCTACCATGCCGTTATTGCGAGTATACCAGCTTTGTCTACGCGGAATTGCGGAGGTGTAGTTCATCAAAAACTTTCCTCCGATGAAGTGTAAGAAAATGAAGAGGTACGTTATAAAACATAGAAGTTGGCAACACAATATGTCAGTTACCGTTACCGCCTGCCACCAAGTATTAGATGAACTAATAATGATGCGTGCTGCCACTTTCTGCTGGGTTATAATGAGGTTTCCAGTGCATTTGTAAACTTAGAGGAGTTTGTGGCTAAATAATAATAGAAGCACAGTTCGAATTCTGAGGTAAGCAACGCTTGCCGAGGTCAGTCTGTGGACGGGTGGTGACCAAATATTAGATAACGAGTTTCCTCCGTGCCTCGCAAAGCACGTGTCATTTGAATATCTTTGACAGACGTAACGGATTCTCAGAAGGCAGAAAATGTGATACCAGTCTTGCCAGGAAGTGCCGTGTCACCCAGTTACTGGGCTGTGTTCTGGCCGCGCCTGCGGTAGCCGGGAATCGCCCTGTGACTCCCGACACCCGGGGCGTCTCCTTCTGTTGCGGCGGCTGGGACGTGAGCTTAGCCTCTCCCTCACGCGGTCCGTTATTGTTACCGCCTGCCACCAAGTCTTACGTGAACTAATTACAACGCATGCTACCACATTATTTTGCCACTTATTGCTGGGTTGTATAGTACATGTGTATAGTTCAATTATTATGTTTATTACTTGAACGCTAAACGGTTGAATGACGTCTAAAAAACGACTAATGCCCGGTTTCTGAGGTTATTATCGGTCCTTTATCTGTCCGTTAACGCTATTTGTCATACCGCCATTGGTTGGTTTGTGGTTCACAACAGACAGATAAACGATCGATAAAATACATCAGAAACCGGGCATGAGAGAATGCTGTCAATCATTTTGTATAATCAACATTGGCTGTGTTATATTGTAGATATCTTTCAATAAATATTCATTATTTTCAAATAATGAACATTGTATTTAATAGCCGTACAAAAACTTCATAATTTTCCGGCAAAACGAATAATTCTTAGTTCTATAAACGCACTGTGAAATGATATGAATCAAATATCGTCGAATCAAATTGTAGGTAATTCTAGGGTGGTTGCGGAATTTGTTCGAAAGAGTCACCGCAGCCCTGGAACGCAAAGGTATTAGTTTTCGATTTATACCATTATATATACTCCTACGCACAAAAACTAGGATGCAATTTATTTTAACTTACTTTAATCCTTTATTTCAGTAAATTACATTTTTTGCACATACAAAAAATAAACAAACAAACACGCTACACTCAACTTTACACTTTGTAAACTTAGGGTTTATTTTGTACGCAATGTAAATCCTACTAGAGGTGAGCCAAACTGATCGATATCTTGTTAAAAAGTAAAGCTTAAATCACACCTCTATCCAAATCCGCCCACCTTGTAAATCTTTACCTGTATTAGAGCGGGATTATTTTTATCGATAAAACGTGGGATTATCGATGATTATTCTGTGGGTGGCTCTAAAAATACCTTTTAATGGAAGCAGGAAACTCCCGTTGGTATTTTGGCTGGAAATAATAATGTCACGCGGAAATTGCGTTTTTGCTATATTTGCTATACGTAGGAGCGTGAATGTTTGATTATGTTCGTCCTTTAAAATAATTATTTAAGGAATTGTTTAATAAAGCACTTATTTCTTAAATAAAAACCGCTTTCTGAATTAAGTACCTATTTCAAATTGAATTTTTCTCAAATTCTACTTATAGATATGAATAGCCCAAAAACCTGTATATATCTTCAATTCAGAAACTCTACCCACTCACACTTTATTATCGCCTCAAAATTTGACAAAGGTTTTTTTTTAGAAAAAAAAACGTTGCCACACACTAGATCCTGTTTCGTTTGTAACGTTTACAAACGTACAAATTCAAATACACAAATAGCCAGACTCGGAACAACTATCTGTAGACCATACAAGTATTTTTCACGCAGCACAGCAGCCAATCACTCAGCCACTGCGCCAATCGTGTCACGATCTTATCTTAAAATAAGTACTCAATTCAGAGATCGCGTGATTTTTAATTGCTGTATGCACGTCTGCCAATAAATTATTTCTTCTCTGCCATATGGGTTTGTTGTTGGATGAGCCATTGAGAAGCCAGCAATCTACTCTTCTTCCTGCCACAAACATACTTTTTTTTTTAAGTATGGGATATCATCAAATGACTTCTTTCGCTCTGGGTGGAGCGGAAGGGCGTGTCAAACTCTTACTAACTAACCCATCCGTATTCGTTCTAAAGCCCTTTGCGTTCCAGGGCCGCGGTGACTTTTTCGAACAAATTCCGCAACCCTGGCAGGCTCTGGCCCTAGGGGGCCCCGTCTTTTGCCACAAACATACTTACAGTAACTATAGCCCTTCACCAAACATTCATTACTACAGTCACTCTTGTAGTAACAACACTGGTGTAAGGTACACTAATCATTTTTGCTCACCTCTCGACGGCCGAGCGGGCTTAATCACGTGTGACGCCATTGTTTTACACTATTGTATCTACTATTATGGCCGCTGAAGGTATATATTGTGAGGAGGATATCCTTGGCTCCAGGTTTCTGGCAGACAAGGTAGCCCTTTGGAAGCGTCTGGCGAAAAGTAAAAGGGAATTTGAAATAGGAATATAAGAATATGTTTTGTTTTTTTATTGGCACTCCGGTACCACGGTCTTTGAAGGCAGATGCCAAATATATTATGAAGTTTAAACCTTAAACATAGTTTCATTTTATAATATGATAAGTAGCACTAGCGTGAGTCCGCTGGTGTTACAATATGATTACTTACTTCCTTACTTACAGTTTTCTTCTCAAAAACCAACCCAATTCTTAAAACGGCACACCATGGTGTAAAAAAGTTGAGCTTTGTGTTGCTTTTATGCTCGTGCAACAGACTCTTTCTAAAACAAGATTATTGAATTTGCAAACCATTTTCCTATAGTAATTAGTAAACTTCATAAAAAAACATTACCTCCTCCCAACTCATACAAACTCAGATTCCCCGTAAGAAGCCCGCAAGCGAAACGAATCAAAACCATCCACGAACGCAAAAGCAAAAGATTCTCCAAAATTCTCCAATATTCTTCTTCAGAGCTCATTGTCACCGCATAAACGTAGAAACCGTAGTTAAGTTCACACACGTAGAACCGAAGACCGGCGGCGTGGCGACTCGTAAAATTTAAACGGAGCCAGTGCTGATAACGCGCGATAAGTTAATTTGAATTTAAAAATGAATCCGGGGAGAGACACCTCCGCATGATTCTTTGTGGGGCCATTAAACGAACGGGGAAAGGAAATAAAATGTGAGCTCTAATAATGACTGAGTGATGCGAGGAGCCTGAGGCTAAATAAGACAGCGGCTAGGTTCGATCTAAGAGGATAAGCTTGCTAAAGTCGGTCTCTGGATGGATAACCATCTATTAAATACTGAACTCCTCCGTTCCCCTGAACTAAATACCGTTCGGACTTTAAGCCATTAGTACCGACTGTCGTTTGTAGATCTTTGGCAAACGTTAGGGATAGTCAGAAGCCAACAAATCTGACACCAGTCATGAAAGTCAATAGATGCCGTGTTATCCATTTTAAATTGCGGCCATCAGATAGGTCGTTATAAGTAAAATACTGGTTTTCAGCTACAACCATAGTTGAGACAAGACTAGGCAGAAGAGAAGAGACGCGGAGAGTCAGAGACGCTACTGGGCTTAAGGTGCGTCTCCAGGTCGCATCTGAATCACACGTCTATGTATGTAACCATAAATTTGACATTTGACTGCTTAACTCCAACATGCATCCTTCTTCGTCATTGTCGTGACACTCTTGACAGGGTTTGTTGAGATGAATAAGAAAAAAAGGTTTTTTTGAAAAAAAAAAAATATATATATTCCGCGCTCCCAAAGCCTCTCTCAAAGATAGCCGATCGCGTAGCGAGGTCGCTTTGGTCTAGTGAGAGTCAAGTTATTTATGTATAAGTCAATGCACGTAGTAACTAGATTTGCATAATTTAATAGCCATCAACGACATTGATCCACATCGATCAGTCGACTTAATCGATTCGAATATTAAATACTAATCAACGAGCTATCTATGATCGATCGACTGTCAATTGCGACTTCGATTAACACCGTCGTATTAAATTGTTAATCTAGGTTAGTAATTTATTTGCAATTTTAATACCTGATAATTTCTCATACATTGAAACTAACTTTTATCAGCGACTTCGCCCGCGTGTAACTTGGAATCAATCACCGAAAACAGGTTCCAATTCTCTATAAAAAAAGTAGCCTACCCGTGGTCCAAACGTCCAAATCCGTTTTGCGTTTGACGCGTGATTGATGAACATATATCCATAAATCTGCCCTCTAATATGACGTGTTTTTGCCATCATAAATCCGTTGTGAAAACGGGATAGCGCTATTCGTACTATATGACTCTGTCTCTCTCTCACAGCGGAATCATGATGTCATGAACATCCAAATACCCAAACGTACAGTCTAAAATAAATAATAACCGCTTAACAGCATTAAATACATTGTGGTAGAAAATTTGTTAGTATTATTCTTCCACTTTCAAAATCTCTACACTTATAAACTCCTATTCAACTTTCGCTGATCCTAAGGCCCCAATCGCAAGAATCACCCATTTGAATTGATACGCGCTCCCAGCACTTAATAGAGCAAGGAAAAGATCCTCGAATGCAATCCTATTATGTATATTGTGCGGAATGATACCCCACGTACCTATATGAGGATGTTAATGACTTAATGTTGGCTTCAACTTGAGCAGTTTTGCAATCAACGGGGAAAATTGAGGAAAAAGGTTTGTTTAAAGGAGGTTGTGAGCTCATTTTGTTTTGTAGGTATTAAATAATATCATTTGCGGAATGTGTTCAAAATAGTCACCGCAGCCCTGGAATGCAAAGGGCTTTAGGAGGAACACGGATGGGCTTTAGTCAGTAAGAGTCTGAAACGCCCTTCCACTCCACTCAGAGTGGAATAAGTAATTCGATGATTTCCCATCCCACAAAAAAAGGTATTAAATTTCATATTTAGCGGCTGTCATTCAAATATTTTTGATAGTCTATTTTTTTTTTGTTTATGGCAAGCAGAGCCGATGTCGACTATTCTGCCAATGTCTAAAGTAAATAGGAAAAGTAAGTGTGCATAGTAATATTAATTAAAACTTGTTTGAACTATTTAGGACGAGACAACAAACTGTCCAACAATTATAACATTTTTTGTGCATGGTATAGTTTTATTTGATTTCAGAATTCGAAGTCAAGCCAAAGTAAGAGTCGGATTCCCGGATGCAGCTCTAGTACCACAACCCAGTAATTGGATATACGACAACATAAGCAAAAAAAACTATTTTTCTTTCATTCTTTATTTCTTTCTAGAAGCCTTTTGTGCTTAACCTTTTGAACGCCAGAGCATAAACGCATCGGCGTGCCCCCGACGCCAAACCACAAATTCGCCGTACTTTTTGTCACATATTTATGACGTTTGGTGTACAGGGCACGCGCTTGCTTGTCATGTATAGGTACGTCAAAAGTCAACCAACAAAAACATAGTCTACCTACCTAGTTTCAGATAAAATTCATAAGCACACTACTGTCAAAAAAATATACATAGCAAGGTACTAAAAAATAAAATACGTCAGTACAGGCGAACACTGGCGTTATTAAGACGTCGTCGCATGAAAAATCGCGTCGGCAATAGTTCCGGTAGGTATCGCATCCAGGAAATTATGTCGACGTGAATCGGCAAGTTTGGTATAACGGCCGCAAGCTTGCGACTTGGGTTTTGATCGCATAATTTTGATGGCTGGGGTAAAAATGTGATACTGAATTAAGGCGTCTATATGATAGCAGACTTTGGTTATCATCAATCATTGTTTATAAAATTCTACCGATACTGAGTGACTGACAGACAACGCACAGCCGAAACTACTGGTCGTAGAAAGCTGAAATTTGGCATGTGGGTTCTTTGGGGAGTGTAGTGGAGCACTAAGAGAGGATGTCCCGAAATTCTTACGGGAACAGGAACAAACAGGATATCGGGACACGTACGAAGTTGCGGGCAAAAGCCAGCAATAGACATATTTAAAAAAAAAGACCCGATTGAAACTGACCACGGTTAGCGAAGTACATAAAAGATATCAGTACACAAGTGTGTGCGCAAACACAGGTGCACTCTCAGTTCCTTTAACATCATAGTCCGATGGAAACGGCAATCCGACAATACCAGGGAGAGATCAGGTGCAGGATCAACTGTTTTACGTTCGGGCACGAGGGTGTCACAAAAAAAATCCTAACGAAAACCCCGAGGACAAAAACAGATGGCTACAAACAAAACATGGCGAAATGGGGTTTTATAGACCCGTCGGATAGCCCATATGAGTTGTTCAGAACATGAGCCAAACGTTGGAGAACCCCAGGTACCCAAACATCTGCACTTTTAGGGACTAAATACATTAGTTTCCTTACTTTCTTTCTTAATCTATCTAACGGTTTGACTCTACCTTTTCCCAAGTGTGCCGACGACTGAAAGTACATTTTTTACATGGAGCGACTGCCTATCTGACCTCATTTCACAGCCCAGTAACTGGGTAACACTATTGTGTTACCCAGTTACTGGTCAGTCAGGTCAGTCTTGCCAAGGGGTATTCCCCTTGGCAAGACTGACCGTCAGAGGCGAGCGTTACCACCTAAAAGAAGGATCCTCTCATCTAATTTGTTAACCATCGTTTTGGAAAGAGGAACAAGATGCCATATTTGACTCCAGTCTTGGCGACACGGTTGGCGCAGTGGTTGAGCGATTGACTGCTGCGCTGCATGTCGTGAGTTCAGTTACCGCATGAAACAAATATTGATAGATATTCCGTATCTGGCTGTTAGTGTATGTCAGTGTCTATTGTGGACGCATCCACGATACAGGAGAAATTACATTATTGTTAAAATAACTCGACATTTGTGCCTGCGAATATTAATCGCAACTGTATCCTAATCCCTAATTTGACGGGCCGTGAATAGCTTCAAGCTAACCATTGGAAGTTCTGTTTGCTAATTACTCAAACTTCGCTATTGTGCTGCCCATTCACTAGCTTACAATTTCATCGATGGCTTGCAAATAATGACGGCCATGCTCCAGTCTAGATTCCAACAGTTGACTTAATTAGAATTGGCGGGTAAATTTTGGAGGGAATTCAATATGGCGGCCGTATTTTCGTTATTATTTTGAACGTGGAAGTTTGAGTTGTGATTATGCAGTTTGTTTTGTCTGTTTTATACTGCATTTCGATTTAAAATGCAGTATAAAACAGACCCTCCCGTGTTATTGAACGAGGTGGAGTTGCACAGGGTGTATTCTTTTAAATACCTGGGCAACTTGGTGACGGACGATTTGAAAGAGGACGCGGATATGGAGACGGAGCGCAGAGCATTGTCGGTCCGGGCTAATATGCTGGCCCGCTGGTTCTTCCGATGTACGGCGACGGTCAAACTAATGCTGTTTAAAGCATATTCCATGTCGCTGTACTCGGGAAGCCTGTGGTTCACCTACACCCAAAAGGCCTACAATGCTCTGCGAATCCTGTAAAAAACGCATTTAGAGTGCTGTTGCGTCTGCCTCGGTTCTGTACGCGTCATCTATGTTTGCTGAGGCAATCGGTACGCTTCAATGCTTTACAAAGTCAAAGTCAATGCTGTACAGTGTCAGAAAGCGGCCTCGCTGCTAAACAGACCCCGTGGCAGCCCCAACAGCATTCTACGCGCTATAGCCGGGAGACATGTCAGCCCATTGGTGAGTTCACTTGTCACCTGTACATTGTCGGTTTTATTAGTTAAGTACTAACATAGGTTAAGATTATTGTTACGAACCCAATGGATCTTTGTTTTCTTTAAATAAATGAGTTTTATTATTATTATAACGACATAATCAATGAGTTGTTAAGGCTTCCACAGACAACACGTTTTAATAACATAGGTAGGAGCAGCAGGAGTTCATGTAGTCTTTGGTTGAATAAAATAAATGATACCAATAGCTTCTAACAACTTGAAAGTGAGTAGTTTGAAACCTTTTAGTTTATTTTAGCAGTCAGATTTTTATAACAAGACATTTTTATTTAATTTTAATAGATTAATTTCAATAGATTCGCAAAACTAAAGTGAAATTTAACTATGACACCTACATTAGGTGTCATAGTTAAATTCTCGTCAAGACATCTCGACATCAGACATTTTATGCAGAGAACCGTTCAGGTAGATATATTATGCCACATAAACGGCATAGGTACATCGTTCGTTATACATATCTACATACATACAGACATACATAGACATATGTATACTTACATAATAATATACGTACAGGCCAAGCAGAATTATTACTGCAATAAAATATAAAATAAAAATCAGTCAAGCTTGGTTGGTGCACAAAGTTTAAAAAAAGAAGGTTCCGTAGATTTCAAAAAGGGAACAAAATATTATGCAGGTAGGTACCAGCTATTTCATCAGCAAATCCGAAGACCGTCAAGAGCGGCGTTTATGATAAAGTAAAATTATTTTTGAGTTAGCACCTCTTGCATAACTTAAAGTTATTGGCAAAAGTGATACATTTCGAACGAATTATGTTGTATAGTCGCTTAAGTCAGGAATAGTTAGTGTCACAAACTAAACTTTTCGTATACTGAAACATTAATAACCAAAAGAAGATTAAGAAGCTTCGTAATTCTACTGTGGATCCCCAAAACACGGTCCCTCACAAATAAAAAACACACAAACATACTTTTACTAACATCGTTTATTTTTATTTGTACATAAAGAGACAAAATTACGTTGCCTTCTTAAATAAAACTATAAAACGAGCCTTTCAAATGTTCCACTCTCTTAGATAATCTGAAAGACAGAATACCTTAAACCATGATTATCTCAGAGATATAAACCCTTGGGGTCCCAAAACTCAGGGGACGTATATACCCATAAGATCTAAATCCCCCAGCCCCTTCCCCCGAGGAAAATTGAATTTATACTTCATTCCCCCATAAAATGCCTATGCCAAATTTATTTTAGACCATTAGCATATTAAAACGCTCTTACCTTTGTAGCGTTGGCATAAAAAGTTGTTCCAAATTGAGTTGTTGTTTCACAAGTTGTTTCTGAAAGTTTTGTTCTTGATAACGTGTTCTTTTTGTTGAAACGAAGATGCAGTAATTTGGTTTTAACGTTGAATTGGAAATGTATTAAAAAATCTAGGTAGGTACATAACTGCCGTAGAAGTTTGTCGTGGTTGTTTTTCCATTGTCGTGTTTCATTTTCGTCGTCACTGACACGAAAACCAGGAATTCGTAGTTGTGCTGGTTACCACTTAAAAAAAAAAGAAAGAAAAATTCTCGAATATTTTTTGCCAACCATACAGCCGTCGTACTTTAAATAATAAGATCAGTACTTTTATACGAGACATAAAAATCTAGATGTGTTTCGAAAGATCGCGCTTAGTACCTCTTGGAGTAAGTGGAAAGAGTGATCACGAAGGACGTTTAGTAAAGAAATTGTTATTTACTAAAAACCTTATTTTAGTTTGTTTGTCGATCATCAAGTTAAAGCAACGCTTGCCGCGGTTGGTCTATGGATGGGTGACCTTTAAAGGTTAAATAAAAGGAGCATTAGATACAAGTGACATCTTGTTCATCTGTTCAATATTACACAAACATCTAAATCCGCCATTTTATTAATAGAACCCTCAAGACCTATATATTCCGTTTGAAATATTACCGTTTTATAATAATAATTTACAATTTTTCCTCCACGGGCACCGCTGTAGAAATCTTACAGGTGAGAAGTTATTAAAAGGAGTCTATAGACACAACGGAGAACTTTTGAACTGAATTCATTTTTAAAATGTCATCGATTTCCTGCAATCTGTTAGTGTGAAAAGACTTTATAGTTTAAAAAGTTAATGTCGAAACTGACTTCTAAAGTAAATGGACCAGGAGGTTATTTAATTTGACAGCTTTTTTTATACCTGATAAATATAATAGGGTTTACGTATGAAATTTCCGTTTAATTATAAGAGTCACTGTGAACTATGATAGTTTGACAGATTGAGGATCGCAGCAATCCCACTTAGCACAAGATTCATTAGCACAAGCTAAAAAAAAATGCTTGGGTGTCGTGGAACACTCGGTTGCAACGAAGTTATTATTGATAAACAAGAAAAGGTCGGTACGGAAAAATCTTACACGTTTTTTCGCCTAGCCCCCATCCACCAAGTCCGTATCGTGCGATAAGGAACTTCGCTCCAAAAGAGTGCCTCAAATCAGTAGTAAACAACCTAATGGTATACCTCCCTATCTACAGCACTCACTACTAGTACATCGACCACCTTGGTCCAGGTCGCAAGTTACTCGACGTGAGAATCACAGGTACCTACAGTTCAGCATTGAACATCTTTCGGCTGACTGGAGACGATGATTATACTAGGCAGACTTTGAACTCACATTCCGTTTCTTTCAAGCCTCATGACAATAAACCCTAACAGAAATCATAAAGGCCTTTTTTTAAGTATGGGAAATCATTAAATGACTTCTTCCGTTTTGGGCAGAGCGTAAAGGAGTGTCAGACTCTTACTGACTATAAAACACACCCGTGCTTCTCCAAATGCTTTTTGCGTTCCAGGGACAAATTCCGAAACCCTGGCAGGCACTGGCCCTAGAGGGCCCCGTTTATTATGCTGACACCACTTTGGGACGCGCGTGGAACACAACGCGCTGTCGACCCGGGCCTAGTTCTTATCGGACGGCAAGCCACCCATCGCTCGCCGTCCGTTGGCCCGCGCCTACGGACGGCGTGGTCCTGCGACTCCCGAAGCCCCGGGCGTCTTCTTCTGTTGCAGCGGCTGGGGCGTGAGGTTTGCCTCTCTCACTCACGTGGCCCGCCTCCTCTTTTGCTAGCATTACGGCTTCGCAGAAGGAGGTCACTGCTTCCCAGGCCTCCTCGCTCCGGATCATGGATTGAAACCAGGATCGGAAGCGAGAGGTTGCCGCCGCCGCTCATCAAGCCCTGCAGGGGTTGATGATCGGCGGCGGCGACCTCTCGCTCTTTGAGTTAGAGTGCACCCTAACTTAAAGTACATAACTATAGTCAAATGAAACCGCCTGAACACTTTAAACTTTATCAAATAACCTGCAATCATAGAACGCAGTTAGGCAAAGTGCGATCGGCAGCAAGTGCAGAACAAAGGCCACGGGGCGTCCGCTACGAAAATGAGTGTTTTTAACTCACACACACCACTGTGTGGGGGGAACTTCTTTACTCGATAGTGGCAAAGAGCAGGGAGATGTAGATAGGTTACGTCTTTATGGGACGTTGAAGGAACGCTATAAGAAGATCAATCTGCTGTGTGTTTTCTAACTGCGTTGGACTCAGCCAGTCCAAATGGATGAACTACTACAGATAAACCTTTTGACATAGCCTTCGTTTACTTGTCTGGACAAATTTTACAGCTCGCGTCACATAAAATTGCCGCTTTGGAACCAGCCCGTGTCATAGCCATCATGATTTTGTTGTGAATAAAGGATAGCGCTATTCGACTTGTATATCTCCATCTCCCTCTCACAAAGGAAACACGTCACGTCATAGCAGTGGGGACTAGTTTTGCGATGCACATAACATGGGTGTGTAAGATTTACTGTTGCGCAGTTATTGCTCGCTATCCTCATAGTGACAAACTTACCAGCAAACTGTACGTAATTTTTTGCCTCAACTGCATCGCTCTTTTGCTATCATTCGATTTTCAAGCGCTAAGATGGCAAGCTGAAATCCCTTTTCTACCTATTAAGTCATGTGCGCTTCTGTAAATTAAAATTCTATGTCTTAAACCGTGTTTCTATTTTGTGTTCATAGTTTTAGTCTCGTTTGTTAAAGTCTTTTGTGAAACACAGTCAAGTTAGCGCGGCTAGTATACAAATTGCATTTTACAGTACGATCCGCTTTTTGTACTGTTACTTGTCTGTTTTGTTTGAATTTTCTACAAAATCTGTAGAAAATTCAAGCGTTATTAAGGAACAATTTTCGTATTTCAAAAAATCTGAGACATACGCACAGACAGATAGCGAGCCAGACAGACAGTCACACAAGAAATCCATTATAAGGGTTCTGTTTAACACGGTTGCAACGGAACAGTATAACACGTTCGGTACCTAAATGAAAGAAAACTATTTAAAAAAACACTGGCTACCTGTTATAAAATGAATGAAAATAAATGTCTAAAATAAATGTTTTTGTTACAGATCTAGTTCTGTTGAGAGAACAAGTAACCAATATAATTGACGGTTTCATAAACTATCAACTTAAAAAAAAGATTCTGTAATATGAGTATTACGGGTTTCAGGAAACATGCGTATTTTTTTTTTTGTATTTGCAAGTCTGAAGTTACAAATCAATTTAAAGCAACCTCTTTCTATACCTTCCTACCTCCAGCATGTTTGCTGAGGTATCGTAAAAGCAGACACCAAAACTTAAAAAAATCGTTTAAAAGATTTCAGTTGGTGGCAATTTTATTATTATGGTAATAAGAATTCATGCGTGAAATAGAAAGGTATGCAATTAACCTCAATATCCTAAATTGTAGGGCAAATTGAACAACTTAGGAGAAAACCTTAAGTTTTTTGTATTTCTCTCATGTACCTACATTCACTTACCATTAAGACAAACTCCTTTAAATTCTTCAACAAGGTTACAAGAAACCTCTAATAAATATCACGTCAAGTGCGACTAGCCGTGACTGCGTGGTTGCTGAAAAATATTTTCAGCAGCGCGCTGTAAAAAGTCCCAGCAAGCCAGACTTATGGCCAGCTTAACGTAATAGGTGCGACCGTTTGACTACAGTTTCATGTTATTGAAACGTAACTTTTAAAGTAAGGTTATGAATGAAAATTAGCTTGGAGTTAGATGAGATGGATTTTTTTTATAAAAGTAGGTTTTTATTTACGATAAGTCAGATAGGAGGTAAACAAATCTGAATTCGGACTGCTGCGTACTGCGATTTTTTGTCCGACCTAGAAATCACATGACAGGACCTCACACAGCAGTCCTTCTTCAATCACGAGACAAACGATGCTGTCAATATATACAGTTTCAGTTAAAGCAAACAAAAAAAACTTTTCAGATTGGGAGAGGCTAAACAGCAAAGACTCAGTCAAATTTATTTCAATTAGAGACCATTAAAAGGCACTTTAAAATGCCATTTATATTTTTATTAGTTGTCCACACAAAGACTCCTTAAACATAAAAATACTTCAATATTTGAGGATAATTAAGTCAAAAGTTATAGCGAGATGCACTTCCAAAAAAATAACCGATAAAATTCCATCCTATTTTCACCTCTAAAGCCCTACAATCAGATAAAAACATAATCCAAATAGCAATCACAAGTAATTGGGTGCCTACATCACATGAAACTCCAAGGACTATTCCGCTATTATTTCTCCTGAACGACGCTATTTAAATTTCAAATTTGTCCTCATTCAAATCCGGGAGAGGAACAAATGGCAACTCTTGGTTTCCAGTATTTATTCCTCAATGTTTCCAGATAGGATGGTTACAGTAATGGGTACTTTAGGTAGGCATTAGTGTTAAGAATTGCTATCTGAGGAAGGCTTTACAGTCGTTATCGTTATGGCTATTCTATTGAAAAGGATGACTGCGGAATTATGGCATTGTCAATATAGTATCAACCTAATTGTATATTCCTATGGGTGTTTCTCATCAATAAATTCATCATCATCATATCAGCCGAAAGACGTCCGCTGCTGGACACAGGCGTCCCCCAAGGGGGGTTTGCCATAATTGTCACGCTTGGCAGGTAGGTTTGCGATCGCAGTGTAGCTGTTACAATGCACAGAACCACAGATAATGCTGCTGCCCATTTTCCGGTGAGTGGTGAGTGAGGTCTGATGATACTTAAGTATATTTATATACATGCATCTTAGGTATACATACTAAAATGTAATCGAAACGATTGTTTACCACAGACGTCTAGGATCTGAAACGGGCTCGCAGCTTAAGTGCTTACAAGGTGCACCTTGTAAGCTGCAGCGTTGTGCTAATATTTAAAACCGTAGGAACCATGGCGTTATTTTTTTTTTACTTCGGACGCTTGATCGTGCATGTCTTTCTACAGCATTCTCACATTATTTATTTTTGTATAATTTTCACACGAATGATGTAAGTAACCATATCATTGTGAAAAACATTGATTTAAAAGAGTGTCCGTGGAATTTCTTGCACGTTCTTCTCCATACAGATCTACGCTTTGGAACGTGCAAATAGCTTCATCTCTTTGGACAGACCGACAATGACAATTCATGAGACCTTTATTCATCAGTCTTTCAGTTGAAATTATGATGTTGCCAGTTAAATTTAGTCAATTTATTTTTAATCAATCTCTATATAGTCCCACTGCAAAGGGCAAAGGCCTCACTGTGTGATTCTTTCTCCGACCAATCCGTCATAAACGCCTCTAAGTCGCCATGCCAGAGTTTCCTATGCCTCCCACGGTGTCGACGCCCATTCTCTAGCTTCTACTGGGTATCGACTCTTTGCCCATCTGCTTAATCAATATGACTTGAAAATACTTAAAAAAAATCTAAATTCCTTATTTTCGTACAGTTTACTCACGTGCATTTCAACGTGAACTTTGCTACCTACTTATAAGGTACCTTTTCTTTTTGCTAATCTACAATTGTGTCTTGGGCGCGTTGGCTCTGCGAACATGATAAGATCGTCACAACACCATCGCCGCAGTCGACTTCGATCGCAGTATCTTTCCTCAGGCATGTAGTGAGTGACGATCTTCTCCCACATGTCCATTCATGAGCCATTGTTCGTGCGGTAGGTATCTATATCCATACTTCTATACTATATAATATATAATAATATTATAAAGAGGAAATATTTGTATGTTTGTATGTAACGAATAAACTTAAAAACTACTGGACCGATTCGAAAAATTATTTCAGGAATGGATAGTTACATTATCAGCGAGTAACATAGGCTATATTTTATCCTCGTACTCCCACGTGAACGGAACTACGTGGGTGAAACCGCGTGACGTCCGCTATTCTATATTATAATACTGCTTCACACAAAAATCCCTAAGTAAATCGAAAAAGGTTCTCTATTATATTTTCCAAACCAAACATCGAGCAAACAAGACTCGGCTATACAAGGAAACCTTATAAGCAGCTTCGGTCCAATAGATTAATACCCCGTCAGACCCCACGAAGATTAAGTAGAAAAACTTTAGGGTTAAGTTGCCGGCCGGGTTACGGGTTAACTAGTGTAGTGCCCAAGTTTGGGGGTGTACCTTTTAAGCATCGTTAGGTGGTATAAGTGTTGGGTTATCATTTTGGAGAAGTGATTATGTTGTTTCGTAAGTGCAATAAGTTGAGGGTTTTAAGTTATTCCGTTTTCAGACATTTTAAAGGTATTTGATCATTGTTATTGATTAAGATTGTTTATTTCCCAAGGTATTAATTACATACTGGTCCTTATTTTTGTAAATTAAATATCTGTAAAAAAATCGATCCATTCTTTCCCAAGCATAGTTTCCCTACTACATTTGGGTCGGCTTCTAGTCAAACCAGATTCAGCTGAGTACTAGTATTTTAACTTGGAGCAGTCCTTCCTTTCCTGCACAACCTAGTGACTGAATAACACATTACCCCTTGGCAAGGCTGGTGTCAGATTTGTTAGCTTCTGAATACTCATATTGAGGATCAATGACAGCTGGAATGAACAGCTTACATACAGTGCCTTACGAGGCATGGAAGAATCTCAGTATGGTGACCCATCCACAAGCCGAACACGGCAAGCGTAGCTTAACTGGAAGACCGAGAGACTGTTTTTATTTCGTCAACAGCTATTTTTTATTGCGTCTTCGTATATAACGCAGAATGACGATAAATTGGTATATTCTACAAATTCTTTAATCTTTCGTCTATTCAAAGAATCAAAAGAAAAAAACACTAATGTTTTCACCTTCATATTTTATATTCTCCTTTACTAGTTTTTCGTATCTCTACAAAACTGCCCATACCATGCCCAGAATACCAGCGCTGCGTTATTTATTTTTAGATATCGCAGCATAAGCTGAGATAGGGACCATTTTGGCCTCGCACAGATAATTATTTTATTATACTGTTTAGTTTTTAATTTTATTTTATTTTACTGGTCTGTTAGTCTTGTGCGAGTCCCAAATAAACGTTTTTCTTTCTTTCTTTCTTTCATACAATTGAAACAAAAGAGCCTATTAAAAGAGCAGCAATAAACAATTTCCTAATGACTAATTAGTAATGATACGGCGCAGTAATAATTAGCACCTGCGCTAGACACAGCTCTTAGATTTATCGCCCCTAGTGCGAATCTTGGAGCTCTGCTAGAAATTGCACTGAGCTCCGATTTATGCGCTGGGTAAGGAGCTGCTTACATTGTTGGTACTATGAAACTGTGCAAAACGGCATATATGTGGTTAGTTAATTACTAAATATTGAATTAACAGAATAAAGAGCCACATTAGCCACTTGGGCTAAACAAATAACAACAGCTAGACCCCAGAAACCCTTTCTGAAGACAGAGGTTTCACACTACCACACTTGGCAAGCAAACTCACCAGTAGAAAAACATAGGGGCTTGCCAGTTGTGCGGAGAACATCGGGTGCCACTCCCCAGTTGGTGGAAAAAAGCGACGGAGCAAGTTATTGGTTCCGACCTTCAGCCTTGTATTTTAGCAGTGTGACTTAAGGCCTTATCTAATGTCACGCCGAGATATTTAGGATTCAAGCTGTGTCCAACCTTAGTTCCACGCCACGTCAGGTTTAGAAAACTGGCCCTCATTAAAGAGCAACATCAAACAATTTCCTAATGACTAGTAATGATACGCCGCAGTAATAATTAGCACCTGCGCTAGACACTCACACAGCTCTTAGATTTATCGCCCCTAGTGCGAATCTTGGAGCTCTGCTAGAAATTGCACTGAGCTCCGATTTATGCGCTGGGTAAGGAGTTGTTTACATTGTGGGTACTATGAAACTGTGTAAAACGGCATATATTATAGAATATGTGATTAATTAATTACTAAATATTGAATTAACAGAATCAAGAGCCACAGTAGCCACTTTGGCTAAACAAATAACAGCTGCTTATTTTTATAAGACAGAGAAGAAAAAGGTTTCACACTACCATACAGGGCAAGCAAACTCGCCAGTAGAAAAACATAGGGGCTTGCCAGTTGTGCGGAGAACATCGGGTGCCACTCCCCAGTTGGTGGAAAAAAGCGACGGAGCAAGTTATTCCGGGTTCCGACCTTCAGCCTTGTATTGTAGTAGTGTGACTTAAGGCCTTATCTAATGACACACCGAGATATTTAGGATTCGAGCAGTGTCCAACCTTAGTTCCACGCCACGTCAGGTTTAGAAAACTGGCCCTCATAAAAAGAGCAACATCAAACAATTTCCTAATGACTAATTAGTAATGATACGCTGCAGTAATAATTAGCACCTGCGCTAGACACTCACACAGCTCTTAGATTTATCGCCCCTAGTGCGAATCTTGGAGCTCTGCTAGAAATTGCACTGAGCTCCGATTTATGCGCTGGGTAAGGAGTTGTTTACATTGTGGGTACTATGAAACTGTGTAAAACGGCATATATTATAGAATATGTGATTAATTAATTACTAAATATTGAATTAACAGAATCAAGAGCCACAGTAGCCACTTTGGCTAAACAAATAACAGCTGCTTATTTTTATAAGACAGAGAAGAAAAAGGTTTCACACTACCATACAGGGCAAGCAAACTCGCCAGTAGAAAAACATAGGGGCTTGCCAGTTGTGCGGAGAACATCGGGTGCCACTCCCCAGTTGGTGGAAAAAAGCGACGGAGCAAGTTATTCCGGGTTCCGACCTTCAGCCTTGTATTGTAGTAGTGTGACTTAAGGCCTTATCTAATGACACACCGAGATATTTAGGATTCGAGCAGTGTCCAACCTTAGTTCCACGCCACGTCAGGTTTAGAAAACTGGCCCTCATAAAAAGAGCAACATCAAACAATTTCCTAATGACTAATTAGTAATGATACGCTGCAGTAATAATTAGCACCTGCGCTAGACACTCACACAGCTCTTAGATTTATCGCCCCTAGTGCGAATCTTGGAGCTCTGCTAGAAATTGCACTGATCGCTACGATTGTGTTTACTTTGTGGGTACTCAGGAACTGGATGGAAATGCATTATAGGCTGTAATGAGTTAATTGCTATATATTTTATTAACAGAATGACAACTCGAAGACTCTCTGAGAAACGTCTTCATTGTATGTTTGTGTAGTCGTAATATTTATAAAAATAAATATAAATGCCCTCGCAGTTTTTAAAATAAGAAAATATTTTTTTTGCATTCGGCAGTAGGTACGCAACAAGTTATCTACTGGCAAATAAACTAACCAGTTTTTTGTTCGGAGTGAGAGGAAATTGCCAGTTTTAACAGCAAAAGGCAATTTATTATGCATTTTAAGACCCCGGGCTTCTGTCCACATTCGAACTACAAAATACATCTATTTCAAACATCCATCGGGCAGTTGCCTTCCCGAAACGACACCCGTCTGGTCGGAGTGTCCGCCCTTTTTAATAGAGGTTTGCGGTACTTTACACCCGTTTTGCATTCCTCTATACCCCAAGACAAATGTTTAAAAATAATTTCCTGTTATCTACATACATAATTAGAAAGGGATTGTTGATTGGAGCACATCCTTCAGTAATTGAAAAAATTAAGCTTCAATAAGCCTAAATACACTTCTGATACTCAATAACCTTATCATCAATACACAGATTTCCCTGTAAATGTACCCACAGCCTAACCCACGAAGGCGCATTGCACACGGGACACTCAAGTTGCACGGCGACATAATAACGTTACACGACAATTTAGCGCACACAGCGCATGACCGGGCCACGGAAATTGTGGCAACACCGATTTCTAAGCTGTTTGGACGGTGTGAACAGAAGTTATTGGGGGACTAAGTAGCGTTTTGGTGTATCAAAGCTGCATAAAATGACCTTATTTGTCACTTTATAGACCTGCACATCAATTTCGACTTAAGAAATGGTTAGGAAATCTTCGTAAGCAATTAATCCGCCCTAACAATGTACCAAGTACAATTAACAAGTATAATTACAATCGGCTTCCAATTGGATGCAGCTGAGTTTTCATGGAGCAGCTGCCTATCTGACCTCCAAAACCCTTTAACGGGGTAAGACCGTTGTCAGATTCAATATTCTTTGGCAAGACTGGCGTAAGATTCACTAGCGTCTGAGTAGCCGTAACAACTGTCAAAGATGTTCAAACGAACGCCGGGACATGCTTTCCGAGGCACGGAGGAGCCTCGGTATGTAATGGTTACCCATCCGTCGGCTAACCTCGGCTAGCGTTGCTTAACCTCGTCAATCCTTCTATAAAGCTGTTATTATTTAGCCACAATTTCCTACTAAAAGTTCTTGAACGCAGTCTATCTACATATGTATATGTATGTGCTGATCAAATTCAATTTCATTGATGAAATCGCATTTAAATCTATATTAAGCCACAAGCCTCCAACGACTTACTAATAGTTATCTAAAGTTAGTTAACCAGGTCGTACTTTTGTTATCATAAAATACAATGATGTTGGGAACTCTGCCGTACGTGGCACAGAAGCCGCACAAAACGCAAGTCGTACCGTCATGATGACCGGGACGAGCGAAACTGTATTGGTACATCGTGGATGCGTCAATTTACAATTTCTAGCTAGCCCTAGCCTTTTCAAAACTCTGTATTGGGGACCGCTCCCAGTCTAACCGAAAGCAGCTGACTACCAGTATTTTACATAGAGCGACTACCTATCGGGCTTCCAGAACCCAGTAACTGGGTATTTGGTTTTGGTGTTTGTTTAGGTAAGGGCCTAACTCGTCTTTCAAAATGAATAAGCATGCATGATGTACCTGAACTAGCTGTCTATATTTTGCACAATATCTCATCAATCGTCAAGTATATATAATTAAGTATCGCTAATTGCAATGTTTGTAGCATCAGCTTCGTCATCATTATCACATGATGACTGAACCCTGTCCTACTATCAAGAAATATAGGGTTCGAGACGCACAGGACCGGTCCTTGTGGCGAAACTTGGGGGAGGCCTATGTCCAGCAGTGGCCAGTTTTTCGGCTGATCTGATGATGATGAATGTATGGTTCAGTATTAGATGATCATTTCTCGGTTTCATGACATTGTCCTTATTCCTCCGCATTAATGCCATGATAATCCCATGATAACCGATATCCACACTACTTTTCAATCACCGCTGTCACTTTCAGACTTCAAAAAAAATAACGTTACCTCATCTTCCTTTCACAGACAACTTTCTTATCCGTAATAACACAGACTTTACTCTTTGATTTTCTATCATCATGTTCCTGCCCTTATCCCACGTTACTTGGGGTTGGCATAACATGTTTTTTTCTTCAATTCTGTCCTGTCAGCCGTCACTCTATCACTAACCCTTTTCTTTCATATCACTCCTAACACAATCTATCCATCTTCTCTTTGGTCTCCCTGTCCCTCTCTATCCATCCACATTTGTATTCATAACTCTTTTAGTTACGTGCATTTCATCCCTCCTTTTCACATAACCATACCAAGATAAGCGATTTCCTTTCAACTTTTCCGTCACTGGCGTCACTTTTAAACTACCTCTTATGTACTCATTCCTCACTTTATCCATTCTTGTAACTCCACACATTCATCTCCGATACATGCAATCTTTTCTCATCCGTCTTTTTCACAGCCCATCATTCTGATCCATACAGTACGACAGGTCTTATCACGGACTTATAGATCTTCCTCTTTAACTTGAGAGCTAGACGTCGTGGGTCGGAAGTTGTTTCAGTCACCTGTCGCCATTTCATCCATCCTGAGCTAATCCGGTCCGTTACGTCTCGGTCTATATAACCGTCTCTCTTCGATTTTCTATCCTAGCTGCAATTGCAATTCTCTCCCAGCTGTAATTTGTCTGAGATACCTTAATTACCAATACCAGATTAGTCAGAGATCACCAAAATCAGGACTGATCAAATTCCTACGTAAGGAATAATGGACTGCCATGTCAGCTGATAAACCAATAGACCAGCGGATTTAGACAACAAACTCGTAACTCACTTACACATTGATATTCAGTGGATCACGATCTATGAACAGTGCTATTGGCCGTTCTGTTTATCTGTATTGAATCTAACATCAAAAGCATTAGATGCAGGTTATACAGACGGAACATACTCCCGGCATAAAAAGTATCATATCCTGTTCCAAGACATGGTCTACCAGTAAGCCAAAGTTTTATCCAAATTCATACAGCCGATAGGAAAAGGTTACAAACAGACAGACCGATATAATTTCGCTTTTATAATATTAGTAAGGTTTCTGTTTGTTCGAAACAAGCTTTTGCCACCCGGCTTCGCCCACGCGAAAAGTTTTTTGCTGTCCCAAAATAATCTACTACCGAAATGTTGAAGATGTGAAAACGACAAAGATATACAATCTTTCACATTTTTATTATTAGTGTGGATAGAGCAGAAGGACAATTTGCAAAAAACGTAGGTAAGGCGAAAGTGCCCTGGCCTGGCTCGAAAAATAACTGTGAATTTCCATCGTACACAGATAGCCTCTCCAAAATACCTACTCCAAAATACCCACTCCAAAATACCTACTCCAAAATACCCACTCCAAAATACCTACTCCAAAATACCTACTCCAAAATACCTACTCCAAAATACCTACTCCAAAATACCTACTCCAAAATACCTACCTCAAAATACCTACTCAAAAATACCTACTCCAAAAGTCGTAACACACTGTTCCTCGACAAAATTTTCCATTAAAGCAAAAATATGAGAGGTATTTACACTGTACGGTGTCCTGAAGCCGGACAAATTAACCTTTGCGGCGCTGACCACCGGAATTTCATAGTTGCTCCCCGTACCGCAAATTTAATAATAAAAATGGTGACACGCGAATTTTTGAATCGCTCGTGAGGTTCTGTAGCTTTGATACACAAGTAATTATTGAGAAACAATGGCTTTCTGTGATTAATTTTAGCTATAATTATGTGTCCATCAAAGAATTACATGGTACTTTAAACGAGGATATCTAGATGTTATAAGTAACTACACATTCAAGAATAAGTTTTCTTAGACCTGATTGACTTTAAAAATAATAAGAAGGTATTCTGTCAGCATTATGGATTTTTTACAAAAAGTCCAAATTGTTTGGTGGAAATTCCCATTCAATTTGAACTTTCTGACTTTCACTGTCTACTCTGAGCCCGTATTGATAGAAGACTGTCAGTCATCACATGTCATTTTTTTTAAATTATAACGACTTTTTTGTGAAACCAACCTTAACTACTGTTACTGTTCTCAAATTGACAAAATCACCCGATGCTTAATCCTATTTCAAAACACTTCACTCACGAATTGAGTAACAGAACCCTAAAAATTACTTACTCCATATTGTGAGACAAAGGCTTTGAAATTCACTATTTGTGCCCAGCTTTATATTTTCGACTTTACTGAAACATTTTTCCTGAAATTTTTCATTTATTATATCAGTTTGAGACTGTCCCTCTGCAGGGCAAAAGCTTGTCATACAAAGTAGAATTTTTTATCCAATTGTTATTTTTCCGGGTAGTATATATATATTTTTTTTTAAATAACACAAAGGTTTCATACGGAAAAGTAGAAAATTATGTTTTAATTTAATTAGGGACTGGCAACACACTTCCGTCCTTTAAAAACAAAGAAACTTATCTACATACTTACAATTTTATTTCTTTAAAACCATACCTACGTACAAAGGCAGCTGAAATACCCTTCTTAGCATTTCTATATAATCTTAGAATTGCTACAAATTCACGGGTATGTGATGGACATCCCACCCATGCGCGCAAAACGGTTTGGGTATACTTTTATAGTGAATTGGAATTCCCTGCCGGTGTATCCTGATCTACAATCTGGGGTTTTTTAAGCCAAGAGTGAATCCTGCCAGGAGTGTTGAATTTCACCGTAGTCCTGGAACGCTTTGAAGGAACACGGATGAGTTTTAGTCAGTAAGAGTCTGAAACGCCCTTTTGATGATTTCTCATCGTTAAAAAAACCCAAGAGTAAATAGTTTTCGGTAAGCGTGCTCCATGTCCTGGACATAGGATACTATTTGTCCCGGGAGGTTGCTCCTTTGGGATGATTTCAGACTTTCACTCGAACCCTCTGGCAGGCTACCTAGTAATATTATAAATGCGAAAGTAGCTCGGCCTGTCAGACTGTTTTTTTACACTGTCTCGAGTAAACTTTTGAGTATACAGATAATTATATAACTTTGGAGAACTATCTAGGATACTTTTGATCCCGGAAATACGATCCCTTCTTTTAAGGATGGCATCAGCAAAAATGAATCCTTCTGCTCTGGGCGCAGCGAAGTTTAGTCAATAAGAGTCTGAAACTCCGTAGTGTCAGGACCATTTTTCACTAAAACCCATACGTGTAATGCCTTTTGCGCGTTCCAAGGCCGCAATGACTCTTTCGAAAAAAATCTGCAACCCTGGCAGAAATACGCTTTTATCTTAATAGACGCTTTTATTGTGCAAGTCTTTCTACATCGTTCTCACATATAATATATAAATAATTTCAACAAGAATAATGTAACCACAACTTTGTAACAATTTATTGATTCAAAAGAGTGTCCGTGGAGTTTCGTGCACGTCCTTTTCCATAGAGATCTACGCTTTGGAACGTGCAAATAGCATCACCTCTTTGACTGATCGACCTTAACAATTCTATTAAGTAAATGGTTGAATTGACATACATTCTGTGAGTTGAGTTGAAAATCATCCCAGGGGAAGGTCCTGGCATGATTTTCGATTTTGCGAAGGCAAAGCCACTTGAAAAAAACTTCTAGTTTATAAGTACCACAAGTATGGTATTTAATATACCTCTGACCATACTCTTCACTTACAATCCCCACAAATGACGATGATCGACCCAGCACAGCTTGCTGTGCCTAATGTATCAGCCGCGAGCTTTGTTCTAGATACACTTGCGAGCAGATTAATGACCCACCCTTATTTGTATTTTGAAAGTTTTGTCAGGACAGGACATAAGATAGGTAACGATGATATTTTGCGGAGAAGGTTATGTTGTTTTTTGTATGTAGCGGTAGTGAGGTAAGATTGTGAGTATGCGCATGGAATTCGCAGTTGATTAGACATTCAGAATGAAACTAAGGGCAATTTCACCAATGGGATTAAACGAGATCAGCACATCACATCTAAACATCGTTCAAGAGTCAGTGTCAGTCTTAGCAATAATGACAACTAATTTGGTCTTACAGAAATTCATATACGAAACCTATGCCTTTTTGTTATTTGTTATAGTATCCACATTGAGTAGATAAAGGTTTTGTATTCAAAAAGAGCATAACTACATAATATTTACGAGAAAACTGCCAAAACAAGAATAAAGTCCAAAATTCATGATCTCACAAATTTACCACAAAAAAAAACCTTCCTTACAACACGTACCCACGTATACCATTATCACTTCAAATTCAGCTCACCTCCGAGAAAAAAAGGCGCAAAAATGACCCCAAATTAATTTCGCCAAACAAGTCCCAAGGGTATAATTGACACGAAGCAAATAACAATATGGCACAAATTCGGTACACGGCCCGAAAAACAAACAGTCAGCCTGGGGTCGAAACTGACCCCACAAAGTTTTGACAAACCGTCCAACTGTTTTATTATTTAACGATGTTGTAATAAATTATTGAGTTGGTTTTGGTTGTTTTATGTTATAATCAGTTTATTAGGTTAGTCAGTTGTTCGGGAAAGGGTTATTTGAGGTTAGTTAAGACTACCTGATGGGATAATTTTATAATGGAAATAGTGTTGCGAAAAATGTTGATGTCGATAAAAAAATATTTTTCTCACAATTTTTATTTATTTTAATCATTTTCGTAAAGCTGTAGCATGAAGTTAGCTTTTTTATTACTTTATACTATTCGATTTTTAAATATCATTTTATTATTATATATTCATCATTGCTATACTCAAGAAATAATCTCAAAACTCATTCAATGTCAGCCATTTTAACGATACCTGTATAAGACTGTACGTAATAATACATGCAAGCTAAAACCTAATCCCCACATTTTCCTATGCAATATAATAGCGGGCAATTAATTACGCTCGCCAGTGTACTGCAGTCAATTTGTCGAGATTAGTAGTAGAGTACACTGGCTGTCAATAGGACATAGTACACTCGAGTTATGAAGTGACACTGTTCCATGACGTCATTTGTAAGCGTTATGACGTCACGCGGGCTATTAATATGATTGATACTGGTATAGCTAATTGATTGATGTGTGTTGTGTGTGTGTGTATGTTGGGTTGTCGTTTGGGGTGTTTCCTTATTTGAGTTTGTCAATAGTTGTTTTTAACCGTCTTAAAAATTGTCCTTGAAGATAGAAAAAGATTAAAGGGTGGTTTTCATTATGGAAAAGGAATTTATATTTATTGTGGAAGTTTCAGGCAATATTTACAAATACATAAAAACTATATACAAGCTAGTATGAAACATACAAGAGGAATAAAAAGGGGAGGGAAGGAAAAACTCACAGGGCATCGAAAAAATTTAGTAGAATTCCGAAATCTGGGAGGAATTCCATCTACCTTGAAAGTTTAAGTTTACTGAAAATTGTTGAAAAAAGTGACAAACACTTTTAATATCGACTTTGCCTCCAGTGCTAAAATCCTTGAGGTTGAAAATCTTAACAGAAAGATTATATCCATCAACTAGCTTTTGCCTGCGACTTCGTATGTGCTAATCCCGTTTTTTCCGGTTCCCGTATAGCCTATAACCTTCCTCATAAACATGGCTATCATATACAACAAGATATTTCCAAATCCGACTGGTAGTTCCAGAGATTAGCGTGTTCAAACAAACAAACTTTTCAGCTTTATATTAGTCTAGATTATGTTTTTGAAAATGTTTTTCTATTCTGGTTTGCTCCCGGTGGTTTTTCCTTGCTCCCGCCTTGAGAACCTCAGGGAAAGAGAGGTTCGGATCCCCTGCTAATTGGTTACAAAACTGTGTCCCCCAGTACTTTGCTTAAGATGGTGTAACAGTATCAATAGCTGCTTGTTTCTGTGTAACATGTATGTTTATGCCTGCATGTAATTTATCGCAATATCTGTGTTGCTCTTTGCTTCTTTCTTTAGAAAATGAATAAGTTTACCTCTGCTGGTGATACTTTGTTCTTATAAGTAGCATACCCTGGGTGCATCGTCCTCACATAATTAGAAATAAATTTTTGTATACCAAATTTTGTAAAATCATTATTTGAAAAGAGTAACTATGGAGTTTCTTGTCCGTTCTTCTCCATAAGAATCTTTCCGAATGGACAGTAGAGTCACTTTATTAATGTAACATTATTATTTTACTGAACTGTAAACGATGACGTTCAAAAGTGCCGTTTAATGGCCTATTATATTTATATATTCCTGTCGCTCCTATTACTACCGGTATGACTTCTGTAGGTGTGTTCCATAATTGTGTTATCTCTGTGTTAGGTGGTATTTGCTCAATTTTTCAATATCTTTAGGGCCTATGTTATAATCTGATGGTACTGTAATGTCTATTAAATATGTTTTATTTTCTGTTTTGTTAACGTAAATTATTTCTGGTCTATTATATATTACTATGACATCTGCCTGAACTGTAATCTCCCACATTAATTTTGGTGTCTCATTTTCTTTTATCTGTGGTTGAGTTAAGGCTTCTTGCCACCAGAGGCTAGCGAATCCAAATTTGTTTTTCCTCGCTAGTGCCCAGAATACATCTTGTACAATATGGTTGTGCCGCTTGATGTAGTAAGTGCCAGCTAGTTTTTCACACCCGAAGATGATGTGTTGTGTGGTCTTATCTTTCGTCAGACATAACCGACACTTACCATCAACAGGCCTTTTTAAAATGTCGCTTTCGAACTGTTTAGTCATAATAACGTGATCTTGTATGGCAAAAATTGAAGACGCTACGGAATATGATAATGGTTATTTTTTCAGCCAGTTGAAAGGATATTTTTATCTATGTTTGTTTTTTCTAATACTGCTTTACAAAACAGCCCATGTAGGGCTTAGCCTTCCATTTCTCGATTGCTTTTTGTATGGTTGCTGTTTTTATTTCTTTATCTGTATTGTTACCCTATTTCTAATGCATTTGTTTTAAATTCTTTATGTATTGAGTATTTATCTTTATCTCTATCATGTCTAACTATTATTTTAATCATATCATCCTGTTCATTATGTAAGTATTGCTTGTATTTTGTTATTTGTGTTTTAAGCAGAGTTTCTATGCTTGTTAGGCTTCTATTGGTAAGTACAACCTAATTTATTATATGATTTTATATTATAAGTATAAATATGTATTATAGAACTATATGTTATAAGTATAGATTATAGTATAAATAAACATGTCTCATTTGTTCACAATCGTCCCCAATGACCGATAACAATAACACTTTAAAGAAAGTCCCTAGAGCAACTGTGGCATGTATGTAAGTTAAACTTACTTGTACTTAACAAGCCGGCGACTGTTCGCGCTTGGCCGCTTGACCCGGCTCAACTTAGTTCCGCAGTGATAAGGGGGTCTTGGATTAAGTAGATTATGGATATGACTGTTAGAAGTAAAACTTCTTTAATTCATAATATTACTGTTGCTGTTCACTAAATAATAACAGCCGCGGTTGATCCCAAAGGTTGAGCTACGCTTACCGAGAGATTCCTCCGTGCCTCGGAAAGCTCATCAAACTTTTGGTTGAAACGAAAAAAAAAAATATTGGAACTACACAGACACACCTCAGAGGAGTTTCTTATCCATCCTCTTGTCATCCACGTAATACGTCCACAAAAGTTGGTCCAGTAACATTAGAGTCGTCTCGTTTGGCCGCGCGACACTAGCGCCACAAGTTGCAAAGTGTCACAGTTTTCAGCTCAGCAACTGAAGGGTATGTTCTGAATGATAAGCAGATGGGTAATGGGTCTTATTTCAATAATATAACTTAGTTTAGACGATATAAAGGAGGTAATCCTTATGTCTCGAGTAGAGAATGCAAATCCGTCCTGTTTTAAAATCCGGATTTTTATGAACGGATTTTTGGCCCAATCCGGATTATCCGGATTTTACGGATTTTTCATGAAAATAAACAATTTTACTTATATCAGTTTATTAATATGATGTTTCTTATATTTGTGTAAATGGATTAAAATAAAAACACTGGAAAATCAAATCATACGATTTTTATTTTGTTTTTGATATTTGTAATTATTTAATTTCAAATCAAAATAATAAGTACAAATTAAAATAAACTTTGAGATCAAAAATAAAGACTATTAAAACTTCTTCTCAAATTATGGAAATAATCCGCATTATTAAAATAATCAGTCTATGACTCGTGAGCTGTTAGCTTAGTAACGTTATTAAAATAATAAGAACAAATTAACATAAACTTTGGAGATTAAAAATAAAGGTAAATTAATAAACTTCTTCTCAAATTATTAAACATTACACACTAAAATATTATTAAAATAATCAGTCTGTGACTCGTGAGCTGTCAGCTGAGTAAAGTTACTAAAACAATTAAAAGTAAAAATTAAAAGAAAATCTGGTAAACGAAAATAATTGACTTCTTGACAAATTAATAACATAACACAAGTAACAAAATAATTTAACTTCACTTTAATCAACTTAATTTAAAAAAAGACTATGTTATTTTATGAGACATAAAATGTGACCTCAAAAATAATAAAGCATCTAAAGTGCTATCGTTTAATCTGCTGCGAATTCGGTTACACATAATTCCTGCTGCAGAAAAAGCACGCTCTGATTCAACGCTTGTAGGGGGAATGCATTGAAGATGCTTGTAAGCGGCCTCCAAATATCGTCCTCGTGAACCACTATCCTCGAATAACGCCATCTCCACTCGCACTAAACTGGGAATATCAGTTTCAGGCTTCCGGCTGATAAGCACATTTTCTTCTCCAGCCTTGTTGATTTTGTTTAACTCAAATGCTAATCTCTCTCGAAAACTCATTTCTTGATCTACAGATTCTTGTTCACTGGAAATAGTTTTATGTGATTCAACAGACACTTCTATAGGATTAATACGGCTTTCTACAGTTCTGCAAATTACTTCTTCTATTTCTGCCTTAGATGGCTTATAAAATACTTCATCAGAGGGTGAGTTGGAAAATTCACGCGGATTGTGGAGATAAAACATTGTACCTGCGATACAGTGTTAGCGTCGTTCTTTAACCCTTTTTTTTAAGGCGTCAGAAACACTTTTTGTGAGATTTCCTTCTTTTTTCTCCAAACTTTCGATCATCAGTTTCAGCCGGCGCAGCGCCCCGCTCGCGTCCTCCAGAGACGACACGAATATAGGTACGCGTGATAAAGTAATTGCGAATTACAATTTCTTATTATTCAGAAAATCCGCGGATTTGATTTTCGAATCCGTATTTACAAGTCGAGTAAAAATGGGCGGATATCCGGATATTTCGGATTACGGATAGTCCGGATTGCATTCCCTAGT
>NDFZ01005485.1:360318-377832 GCA_002192655.3 Mamestra configurata
ACAGGAGAAGACGCCCCGGGCGTCGGGAGTCGCAGGGCGATCCCCGGCCACCGTAGGCGCGGGCCTGCGGACGGCGAGCGTTGGGTGGCTCACTGTCCGATTACCACCAGGCTCGGGTCGATGGTGCGTTGTGTTTCACGCGCGCCTCAAAGAGATGTCAGCATAGAAGACGGGGCCCGCTGGGGCCAGAGCCTGCCAGTGTTGCGGAATTTGTTCGAAAGAGTCACCGCGGCCCTGGAACGCAAAGGGCTTTAGAAGGAACACGGATGGGTTTTAGTCAGTAAGAGCGGAAGAAGTCATTTGATGATTTCCCATACTAAAAAAAAAAAAAAAAATTGTGTCTCCATTGACGATAATTCAGGTGTTGGTGTTTTCAATTTATTCAACTGAAGGGACACACCTACTTTTTATGCAAAGAATTTAATCACCTTGATCAGCTTGCTTGTTCATTTATTGTTGGCGATTTCTAATGCTAAAACTCTGAGTTTCACAAGGACTTTTTACTCACAAAGAAGCTTGTAAAAACACTCAAGCATACGGTTTTCATCTAAACAAGAAATATTTCAACGGTTTCTTAGACAATTGATGATTTTAGGATGATATATCGTAAATAGAATAGTGTCGTAGCAGTCCTTGTAAAATTTGTCTTTAAAATGACAATTACAAGTTTGTAAGAGTTCCCTATTATAAAGCTGTAGAATAGGTCCACTTAAAGCTTTAACATCTGACAGATTGAAGTGTCGCGAAGTCGAAGAGCTAAAACATTGACCAGTAAGTGCAGAAGTATGACTTTCTGTTTAATATATCAATAGATGACATCGCACTTAGTGTTATTATGTAGGGGACAAACTGTTTATTTGTTAACCTTGTTGCTATTCCACCAATTCGCACTAAACGTTTCCAATCGTCTTTTGTAATGCGCACTGCAAAGGAGTGGAACTCTCTGCCTGCGTCTGTGTTTCCGAACGCATACAACCCTAATCTCTTCAAAATTAGAATGAACAGGCTTCTTCTCGATAAGCTCGTTCCATCGTCGACTTTGTCTCTGTCATGTATGACCTAGACTAGAGTCAAGAGAAAACCAATTTAAAAAAAAAATGTAAAAGATAATCTCTGGAAATACTGAAGTACCGATCCTATTCAGAAATTGGTTTGTTAATACAGCTTGCTTGGTAACTATCCTAAGCTAGAATACCACTAAGTGTCGTATGCTGCCCAGAGAAAAATGCACGGGTCCTGTGGGATATGCCACAGCATCTTTTCGCGGCTTCGCTTGATGTTTTCATTAAGGTATACTCTAAAGAACTGAGGCTTAACAAAAAAATCTCGCATGCAACCCTAATCTCTTCAAAATCAGAGTGAACAGGCTTCTTCTGGATAAGCTCGCTCCATCGTTGACTTTGTCTCTGTCATCTATGACCAAACTAGAGTCAAGAGCAAACATATTAAATAAAAAAATAAAAAAAAATGCTCCATCCAAAACTACAATAAATTTCACAAATGAGTAGGTACAATTATCAAATAATACCGGGTTAGGCTAACCTAATCCGGATATCGAACCCATATAAAACTGAAATCTATCGAAGTCCATCCATCGTACTTAAAACTTGCCAGGTAATATTTCTTAACAAAGACCTTATGCAAATGAACCAGCCTAAAATAAATAAAAAATACCTGCTTTAACCGCAACAACTCAATCGCCCGTCAAGTGTAAAATAATTGAAAAACTGTGACAATGAGCATCATCATTAAAAATTTTACGAAGCTCACTAAAATTCGGAGAGCTTAAAATCAATTTGTTACACGACTCTATCACATCGAAATAAGGCATTAATTCGCCTGGCAATATTTCAAGAATTTGACCTCGACAAAATGATATTTACACTCCTAAAAGTGAATGTCAAATTAAAATGAGCTTTACCTTTCAAGTAACAAAGTTCAGGTCAAATATCTGGGACGGTGGGCACTTGACAATTTGTGGTCAAGTTTTTTGCCGATGATTGTTTAACCATTCAGGCATATCTAATTAGAAACTAAACGGTCAAAACTATTTAGTCAACCTTTTGCAACGTGAAATAGTAGACTTTGACCGTTAGGGTGAGCACTCATTGAATCGGGGTGAGACGATGTGCAATGAGCGAAGAATTGGTGTGACAGCCCGTTATAATCAATCAATCAACTAACTTACATTTCCAGAAACCAAGTCAAGACTAAGACCAGTAAATCTGCTGTTAAATATCACGTAGGTATGCTGAAGGTGCACTTCATTTGAAGGGAATTTGCTCGCCAAAATGTATATACACAAAACTTTGATGCAAAATAACAAAATCTGGATATGCCAGAACGCATTACGTTGTCGCAAAACTTAAATAGATAAATTCTCAAGCCAAAAAAAATTGCAGACTCTTACTTATTATCTTACTTTTTTATTCTTAGAGTTTTGTTTCCAAATAGGGACTGTCAGAGGAACCAGCCTTATTTCTCTATTGACATCAAAGATAAAGATAATTTTATTTGTCAAAACATGCGTATACATGCAAATTGAGCATGCAGGATGTCACAATATTAATCTTTCGTACGTACATGTTTCACCCATAAGGCGTACAAAATTATTAAAATTTACAAAATATAAAAAAAAAACGTTATTATAAAATAAATCTTAATAACTAAAGGCACTTCAGTCCAAGTATATCATTGTCAGTTTCAACATTGATATGTCAGTCAAATAAATTATCCATAAAATGTCACAAAAACTAAGATTTAATAAAATAAAAAATAAAAATATCAAATAGTATCATTCAAAATGTCACTTATATTATAAAGCAAAGCATAACAGTTTGCTTTTAGTTTCTATTATAGATACTTAGGTCCATATGCTGATGATATTTACTCAAAAGAAACGTCTGTTCGACGACCATTCTTCTTTTGTTTATTTGTATTGTTATTATGGTTCTGTCTTGTTTATTAATAATATTCAATGTTTTTACAATAACTGAGAGCACAATATAGTAATAAATAAATAAGTTAACCCCAAATCCATCCGATTCAATGCTATATTTTATTTATTTATTTTATTAAAAGTGCTAATTCCATCACGATTCCGTCGTGAAAAAGGGATAGTACTTTTAAGCTCGTAAAGCTACGTATTTCTCTCACACCTGAGTCATGATGCGTTTAAGATGTCATAGTTGGCCCTAATTTCAAAGGAGTGACAACACATCACCAAATTTTTACCGTAATATTTTCACATAAAGATACCATGGACTGTCATGGCAACACATTGGTCGGACTCAACAGCACCAAACGGCTATCTGAAACATTTCGGACAAATTATGCGTTTATATGGGCAAAGTCTGGAAAGGCCCATGATACTGGGCCGGGTGAATGGAGAACGCGCTCAATACAGAACACCGGCAAGATGACAGACGCTACTAAGATGGCTGTTGTAGACAGCATGTACGAGAGGTTCACACTGCAGAAGACTGCATGATTTGGAGACGCGTCGTATGTGGTCGAGATTCTCAGCAGTGAGGGCACGACGAAGAAGAGGAAAGAGAGAACAAAGTTGTTTTGTTGTTATCTTGTCAGACTACAAAACAAATTTAACGTAATAGCTACGTATTCTATTATTTATAAATTTTTCCTATTTTGTCGAAAACCAGCCTCATTGCAACAACGCACAAATTGCGCACCTCCATCTAAACACGGCGAGCAAAACAAGTAGTTCATGCATTCATAAATATGAAATGTCTGACAAGAGACCGGTAGTCCGACACAATGTGTGCAGACCTTTACAGAAAAAAAACTGGTTGAGTAGAAATTAATCAGAATTTCGTGTATGCTTAATATGCATTACTTTAAGCTTAAGATTAGAAAGCGATAGATAATTGATATTTTAAAAAGGCAAGTTACTCTCAAAGCTACACTCTATTTCATACGAACTCGCAAATTCTTTTTCTTGGTAAAAATGAACCGATTTTAAATTTTGATTCACATACGCAATATACCTTTTTTTTTTTTTTTAAGGATGGGAAATCATCAAATGACTTCTTCCGCTCTGGGTGGAGCGGAAGGGCGTGTCAGACTCTTACTGACTAAAACCCATCCGTGTTCCTTCTAAAGCCCTTTGCTTTCCAGGGCCGCGGTGACTCTTTCGAACAAATTCCGCAACCCTGGCAGGCTCTGGCCCTAGCGGGCCCCGTCTTCTATGCTGACATCTCTTTGAGGCGCGCGTGAAACACAACGCGCCATCGACCCGGGCCTGGTGGTGATCGGACAGCGAGCCACCCAACGCTCGCCGTCCGCAGGCCCGCGCCTACGGTGGCCGGGGATCGCCCTGCGACTCCCGACGCCCGGGGCGTCTTCTCCTGTTGCGGCGGTTGGGGCGAAGGCCTTGCCTTTCCCTCGCGCGGCCCGCCTCCTCCTTCGCTAGCATTACTGCTTCGCAGAAGGAGGTGACCGCTTCCCAAGCCTCCTCGCTCCGGACCATGGATTCAACCAGGGCCGGACGCGAGAGGTTGCCGCCGCCGATCGCCTCGACGAGGACCCCGGCGGTGCTCAGCCCAAGCAGGGCAGACCTCCACCGTATGCTCCACCGTGTCCTCCGGGCGATCCTCACAGTGCTGACACCCGGGCGTATCCTCCCGCTTAATCCGAAACAGGTACCTCCCGAAACAGCCGTGTCTGGTAAGTACCTGCGTCAGGCGGAAGGTGAGGACGCCGTGGCGCCTCTCCAGCCACTCCTCAAAGAGGGGCCTTACCGCCGCAATTGTGGCGTGCCCAATACGCAATATACCTAGGTTTAAAAAAAGAACATTTTCGAAAAAAAAAAAAAAAATTGTTATGACTGTCTCTTCAAAATCTAGTTAACGCTCTTTAAAAGTACTAAAGTAAATGGTTGTAAAGTATCGGCATAAAATAGTTACCCTTCGGGAACGGAACCCTAAAAAGGTTCAAACGACTGCTCCAAAACTGTACAAAACTAACTCTGCTTATTTGAAAGACCTATTAAGAGTATATTTAACTAATGTCAGAAAACTTATGCATTTTGGTAGTTACCAAGACCTCTCAACTCAGTGCTACCACCTGGTGCACATCATAGAAAACCGTCATTCGCAAATACAATGAGACATGACTGTCATTGATATCTAAAATGTCAATCTTCTTGACATAATCCCGACTCACATGTGGGTCGTAAACTTCCTTCTTTTGAATCAAAAACACCTCCTTTCTAAAGCAGATTTTATATAATAGTGCAAAGACAAAAACAAAACAAATAAATCTACTCAATTTCCCGGAACGTACAAACCAAATGCAGCTATGATGAAATTCAACAGAGTCTGACTGGCCACGGAAACAGAAACGGTTTTGTGGTAGCCAGCTCCTACACTAAGTCCACATTCATTCTAAAATTACGTACGTTTAAGGGGCATGCTCGGAAACTGGAGTTTTGTGTGTGGCTAGTAATTGAGCGGGAATACCCAGAGCAATAGCGAAAACCGAGTGGGTATGCGATAATCTTACTGTTCAAACCTAAGCGGAAATACAAAGAAAAAGAGTTCATTTGCGACAAGCAGGACGCATACCAAAAAAATAAACGTGTGCGTCTCGGGACGCCCGACAGAAGTGATAACTTAAACTAATCTAAGTTGAACTATTTAATATGGGAAGCGTCTGTCCGAAATACGACTAGCGCTGTGGGTTATAATGAGAGAGGAAGAGCCTGCCTACCGCTGCCGTATGCGTGAGAGAAAGGGAAGCTAAACAGACTGGCGCCGTAACGCGTTACGTTACGAAGCGGTTTACCCTCCCATAAGAAGTTATCACTTCAATAAAATATACAAAATTACAAAAGTTATGCAAGTTGGGAAGATATGTGTCACATTCGCGCAAAACGGCCATCGCTCAGCATAATGCTGGGACTCGCGTGCGAGACAGAGCCACAGCGCTGGTTTTCAGCGAAATCGTTGCCACTATGGGGTAGCAAAACTTACTTGCACAAGTATTTTCGCTCCCTTGTCTAGTACCTAAATTATCGGGGTGCGGGGGGAATTTAGATACTGCCGCTACCCATGCGCCGCCACCTTTATACGTACCTACATCCATGTTTTAGCATTATCAGTTTTAATGTTTCCACTGTTAGAACAAAGGGACACTCTGTGTGAGAGGGAATCCATCACGCGAGACCAATGCAGCTTGGCACATGTCTCTTATCTTCTTTACTTTGTCTAAATTTTATGTTTATTTAGTCTTTGTTAATGAACTATCAAATTACTGTGTAGGTAATGTCATGTTTAACATTCAATAATAAAAAAATAAGAACAAACTCTCTGTCACTGCAATGCAATAAACCAATTAAAAACAAAGTAATACACTATGAACAGTATTTTCTGTCCACCGTAAAGTACTTTGTTTTTAATATGAGACTATTGAGTCCCACTGCAGAGCAGACACCTCCCTTCCTTTGTGCCTTCCACTTTTCTCAGTCCTATGTTACACCTGGCCAATCCTTAAGTTAAGAGTGAAACTCCAACGCCATCTCCTTCCGAGCCTACCACATCACCGGTTCCTGTTGTTTAGAATCTTTGTTATTTATTCCGTAACTAAAACATTTTCCGCAACCTGTATTAAATTGTAACAAACTGTAATCCGAATTCATATAGAAAACGTTAATCTTATCAGCCACTAACCAGAAGCTTCAATAAACCCACCAGACTAAATGGCAAATAAAATTAAAGCCCTAACAAGACAACGCTGCTTTTATGGCCACACATAAAGTTTACTCAGCCACTATGTTACTTTGATTACGTTATCGAAGTCCGTGGAATCGCGGACATATAATGCTAGACTAAATTTGTCTGCTTTATGCGGGATTCTATTAAACTGTTTTTCTTAAGTTTATCTAAGTAATTGAACGATCGATAGTGAAACCAACTATGGAAATCGATTATGCATTTCTTGTAATTATACAATTCATAAACATAATCTACCATGCATGCTTGCTTTGCAAAAGAAAAACCTAACCAGGCCATTTCGAATTTGACAAACTGTTTATTGTCTAAAGACAAGAAACGCATAATCGATTTTCAAAGTAAGTATCTGATTATCGGAGATAAGAGTAACGATGAAGTGATCTTAAAGCGAGTTGTCAATCTATGGCATCAATTGGAACGACAACTCACTTCATGCTTACTTCGCCTAAGTTTTTTGACTGGCCTGTTGGTCAAGTGGTTAGTGATCTTGACTGCTAATCCGGAGGTCGTGGGTTCGATTCCCACTCAGGACAAATCTTTGTGTGATGAGCATGATCATTTTTTCTGTGTCTGGGTGTAATTTGTCTATAATATGTATGTGTTTAGAATTATATAAGTATGTTAATCAGTTGTCTGGTTGCCATAGCACAGGCTCTGCCTAGTTTGGGATCAGATGACCGTGTGTGACAGTGTGAGTTATCCCAAGATATTATTATTATCTCCTTTATTCATTTTATATACATACAAATTACATTTTTAAATATTAATATACAATGTTATAAAAATATAAAAAAATAGTAGCCCAACGGTAAGGGGAACAGGGTCCAAGCTACCGGTGGTCAGGGCCCCTGAGAGAGGAACCTCCAAACTATGCGAACCGTGTCTAGGAGTACTGCTTTCTGGATCAAGCCCTTGATCCAGCTGCCCAACGAGAGCCTCTTTAGATGTTGGTCGAGGCTCTTGGCAATTATGCCATTAGCCGTCACGACTATCGGCACAATGACTGCTGTGTTCACATCCCACATGTCGACAACCTCGCGAGCCAAGTCAAGATACTTCGTTTGTTTATCTTTCTCAGACTTCACGAGGTTCGCGTCATGAGGAACTGCTATATCAACAATCATTGCGCGACGCTCTAGTCGATCTATCACCACTATGTCAGGCTTATTGGCAACAATAGTCCTGTCAGTGATAATAGACCGATCCCAATACAACGTGCAATTGCCATTTTTGAGAACTGGGTCGGGCACATACCTATAGTACGGTACCTCCGATTCCACAAGATTGTATTTAAGAGCAAGTTGCTGGTGGATAATCCTGGCTACAAGGTTGTGCCTGTGCAAATAGTCTCCGTTAGCCAGACTAGAACAACCGGAAATAATGTGGCGGATGGATTCCCCGTGCCGGTGACATGCCCGACATATGTATGTATGTCAGCCGTACCGTCCTTCACAATGTATTTCCGGTATTTGTTCGTCATCATAACTTCGTCCATAATCCCCGAAGAGATCACCAAAACGCAGCCAGGCTACGGACGCTAGAAAGTTTACATCGGGCCCATGTAGGACCCGGTAAAAGCGTCCGTGAAGCTCCTTGCTCTGCCATACCTCCCTGCGGTCATTTCATTAGTATGTAATACCACAGGTTTGCGCCAGTTCTCGTTAGCCAAGGAGAGCGCAGTAAGGCCTTTGTCCACTGCTACCACATCCCGATGCATACCCACGTCGGCCTCTAGGAAGAACTCCCTAAGGCTGCATATCTCACGGTTGTGCAGGGTCTTAGCATTTAAGAAGCCACGACCCCCGCACTTCCGCGGGATATACAGCCTCATCACCGATGACCGTGGGTGATGCATCCGATTTGCGGTAAGCAGTGAGCGGACCCTCCTATCCAGGGCGTCAAGTTCCGTCTGAGTCCATTTGAGTATGCCGAAAGAGTACATCAATACCGGCATGACCCAACCGTTAAAGGCGCGCACCTTGTTTCCGCCTGATAAAAGACTATTCAGTACTTTGTTCAGGCGGCGAAAGAAGCGCTCCTTCAACGATTGTTTCACGTCATAGGCATTGATGCTCAACGCTTCCGACATACCCAAATACTTGTAAGTTTCGGTTGAGCTGAGGGATCTAAGGTGTATGGAATCCGAGAGTTGGGTTCCCACGGATTCCATAATCTCCCCTCGCTTCACATGCATGACCACACATTTGTCCACACCAAATTCCATACTGATGGCGCTACTGAAGGTTTCTGTTACCTTCAGTAGCTTCATCAGTTGCAAGATGTTGGGGGCAAAGAGTTTCAAGTCATCCATGTAAAGGAGGTGAGATATGACCTGACCACCTCTTCTCAACCGATAGCCTTGGCCCGAACCTTCCAACAGTGTACTGAGAGGGTTGAGGGCCAGACAAAACCACAGTGGACTCAGGCTATCGCCCTGAAATATACCACGCTCGATCCTTATCGGGTCGCTGTTCGCCTGGATCTGTCGACATCCTGGATAGCGAAAGACCATCCTCCACTGCCCCATACACGACATCAGGAAGGTGCGTAGGACTGCATCAACTTTATACAGCTCCAGCACCCTCATGAGCCATGTATGTAGCACCGAGTCATAGGCCTTCTTGTAGTCTATCCAGCATGTCGACAGATCCCTCCGGGAACGACGAACCTGTTGGTTAATGGCAACATCGATTAGGAGCAGCTCCTTAGTACTGCAGAACCCGTTGCTACATCCATTCTGAGAGGCAGACATTATTGAATTAGTTTCAATGTGATGGTTATTTCGTTTATTCATTTTTTTTTCTTATTTCATACATTTTTAAATATTTCTTAAAAATACAAAAATAAAAAACATTTAAAAATATAAAAATAGTAGCCCACCGGTATCGGGAACAGGGACCAAGCTACCAGCGGTCAGGGCTCAAGAGAGAAGAACCTCCTAACAATACGAGCCGTGTCCAGAAGTACCGCTTTCTGAATCAGGCCCTTGATCCAGCTGCTTATTATTATTATTATTATAGTTATCACGGTCAGTTTTTTATAGAATCGACTGGCTGGAGATAAAAGGGGAAGGATGGATGAGCTGGTTTGCGCAACAAAACACAGGACACAGGCTTCTTGGGAAGTTTCACTAACCAGCCCACCTATTTCATTTTTTTAAATTGTATATTCTATCTATTGTTATGTTTAAAAAATCGTCTGCTCGACAACGTAAATCTTTGGAGTACGCAGCTAAGGTTCTGGGATCGTTAGCGGGTTCAGAATTATCTAAGGACACACTGTAGAAAATGGGACGGAATGGCAGGACCACGAAGAAAAATGGCAACAGCTTCTCTATATGAGCATTCAGCAAAAGCTTGATAACAGTTGATTATTGAGGCCTATCGCTCAAAAATAGACAGCATGAACGTTTTTTATAACGATGCAAAACGTTCTCTTCAGTTTTTTTGTTTGACCGCTGCTTGATACTTTTATCTTAGACTAGTTTGGAAAATAATTATATCGCGATTCAGGACATCTATAACCATACACCTAACCAATCAACGTTTGTTATACTAGATGCCAACACGAGCAGATGACAACCTAAAAATATAGATGGCGATACTCACGAAAAACCGTAACTTATTAGCAATCATTACTAAAACTCCATCAGCGAACACTTCAAAATTAGTGTCGTCTGAGTCTAATTTTATCACCACTAACTTTCAAACTTTAAAGGAAGTAACAACACAGTGTTTGCTATAGGAAAACGCAAAACTTTGCAGTCCCTTTCAGTTTTAAAACTATTTCGGTGTAATTGAGTTAGCCGGAATTTCGCGCAAGACAAAATTAGTAGTTCGGTTCAGAATGACGGGGCGTACAGTTTAATCCACACTTTGTTGAGTTGAAACATAGAATAGATTAAACAGAAGGTCGACTCCTTATAACGAGCAAGAATGCACGCACACATAGACACGCTTCACGTACAGCGAGTGCAAGCTCATTTGCGACCGGCATTTGTTTGAGCTCGCCGCACGTAGGTACGCTTCTATGTGTGCGTGTGCCTGTTTTGTTCTCTGTGTGAAGTAGAACCTTCTGTAGATATCTTTCTGTAGTTGAAGTTCAAAGTTTTAGGACTGAGTTCGGTACCATAATACTAGGAAATGTATTGACTAACGTAAGCTGATCTTAGTTGGTTCGTGAATTTGTGTTGAAGCGATAGCCGAGCAAGTTGTTATATTGATTGATTGAAAGGCGAGTAACAGTTAAGAGGAGATTTAGTAAGCTGGTTTGAGTAACTATGTATTTTGTTGTATCTACGATGAGCTTTGAAGTTGTTTATTGAATCTTGCTGTAATAATTCATATCAGTCAATAGTGATTGATAAACAAGATTTTTCTTCATATTTCATTTAATTTCTTTGTCATGTCCTGAACGGAGTACGTGTTGAGGAATTTCTTTAAAAAGTACTTAGAATAACGGTGTAAGTCTAGTTAGGCCCTGCGGACGGCGAGCATTGGGTGGCTCGCTGTCCGATCACCACCAGGCCTGGGTCGATGGCGCGTTGTGTTTCACGCGCGCCTCAAAGAGATGTCAGCATAAAAGACGGGGCCCGCCAGGGCCTGAGCCTGCCAGGGTTGCGGAATTTGTTCGAAAGAGTCACCGCGGGCCTGGAACGCATAGGGCTAAAGAAGGAACACAGATGGGTTTTAGTCAGTAAGAGTCTGACACGCCTTTCCGCTCCACCCAGAGCGGAAGAAGTCATTTGATGATTTCCCATCCTTAAAAAAAAATTAAAAAAAAGTCTACTTATGTACCAGGTACCTACTATTGATGATTTACATTAAAAACTCTACCGAGAAAATACAACAAGCGTAATAATATGAGTGCTTGAAGTGCTCTGAAATACTCTCTTGAGGAATCGAAAGTGCCCATGTTACAGGTATGCGTCAGACCCAGTTCTCGATAATGGCAATAATTTACACGTTGTACTGGGATCGGTCTATCATCACTGACAGGACTATTTTGTCTGATATAATGGTGGTGGACCGAATCGAGAGACGTGCAATGATTGTAGACATAACCGTCCCGCATGAGAGAACCTCGTGAATGCTGAGAAAGACAAGCAAATAAAGTATCTTGACTTGGCTCGCGAGGTTCTCGACATGTGGGATGTAGACTCCGCAATCATTGTATCGATAGTCGTGTTGGCCAATGGCTTAATAGCCACGAGTCTCGACCAACACCTTAGGAGGCTCTCGTTAGGCAGCTAGATCAAAGGGCTTGATTCAGAAAGCAGTACTTCTGGACACGGCTCGTATTGCTAAGAGGTTCCTCTCGCTGGAGCCCTAGCCGCCGGTAGCTTGGACCATGTTGCCGATAAAAAAAAAATACCGGCTTCTATTTTATATTTTAAAATGTTTTTTTTTTAAATTATACTCGTCTGAGACAGACGAGACCTACTTTAAAGGTCTCGTCTGTCTCAGACGAGTATAATTTTTATATTTTTACACAACTGTCACCCTTATATTTTTATAATGGTCGTTTATTTATTTTTTCACCCGACGGAAACATTATAATTATATGTGCGTATTATCTGTGCAGAGATAAACATATTTTATTTCTTTCAATTAAAAAACCGACCATTTGTCATGCAAAATATCTAAAATGAGGCATCTACTTCACACAAAGCCTACACGGTTTCACCATACAAAGGTAGCGATAGCGGCCATCAATAAAAGCCGTCTGAAGCTATAGTGTGATAGTTAAATCAATTGGACGCATTACCGTAATGGCGCCGTATCGCGATGCTCGTAATACCAGCCAGATTAGTACTTTGGCGTTTGTGGTGCAAGTTTTAAGCGGTAGCGACAGCGGCAGCAGCGGTTGCATTGTAAATTGTTTCTAAGATTGCCATATTTAATTAAACTTTATGCACAGTCGTGGTACATGGTCGGGCTTTAAGCATTAATTTCAACTAAACCTTTAACAGGCACGTTTGAATTGTTAAAGCGCACGGAGGTTTTGGCTTTGAGTATTCTATGTGGTCTATCTATGTGTGCGTAACACACACACACGGACACAGAAGTGGGAGTCCGACGGCCGAAGTAGGACTAAAGCTGATAGGGGTGAAGAGAGGTGGCTCTAGCTAGAATAGACGGAACGCGCGCTAATTTAGGTGACCCGTCCGTATTATTTAAAAAAATACACAATCGAAAATGTGAAATGTACCTATACGTTATAGAAAACATGATTGTAGTTTTGTTATTACAAAAAAATTACCTACCGTGAAGTATTTACGCCGTTATTTACCTATGTTTTTTAGACATTAATTTGGATTTTTATCGAGGAAACTACAATTAGTTGTATTCCAAAAGTATACGTTTTATAGAGTGAGTCCATAAATATCTTACATATAAATTTTATAACTAAAGGTTAAGTAATAACAATGCAGCAAGGGATCAAACGCCAAGTATCGTTTCCTCGGTGCGCTCTTATAGAGTCGGTTAGTGAATCTAAAAAGTTTGTTAATTCCAAAACGTAAACTACGAAGCAGAAAGTGCTCCAAACTCATCAATATCACTTTTAAAGCAATTTATATAAAATGTTTTTTCAAATATTTATTTATTTATAAAGCACACCAACGACATATTTAAACTAAATTAAATTAAATTTCAAACAAAAAGAAATTAAATACAACAGAAAAAAAAATCTGAATTGTAATTAAATTACAATACAAATTTGCAGACATAAAAATTCAATTCAAGATTAAAAATTTAATATAAAAGAGATACAATAGGTAGTAGGCACAGGTCAAAACTAATTATTTTGAACATCAGTATTCATATTGATTTGTTTTGTTATTTGGTCTACTTTCCAAATCTGTATTCAATTGTTGGTGAGCCAAATGAATAATATAAAATAAAAATAAATCAAAGTTTCAATTTTGGTGTAACAAAGGAACAATAGTAACAACAACTCTATTCTGCCTTTATTATTGTTTTTATTTTACCTTCCCCGATATGAGATTGCAGCTAGATTTTGACCTGGCCTGCGGACGGCGATCGTTGGGTGGCATGGCGCGTTTACCACGCGCACCTCAAAGAGATATCAGCATAGGAGACGGGGCCCGCTGGGGCCAGAGCCAGGGTTATGGAATTGGTTCGAAAGAGTAACCCGGCCCTGGAACGCTAAGGGAAGTCTGTTGATGATTTCCCATCCTTAAAAAAAGCTAGATTTTGAACGTTTTTAACCATCGATTAGATTTCAAACATCTGTAACAAATGAACAATATTTGTCTCTCAAATCTACTAAAATACAAACAATTTCTTCAACAAAAAATGCAAATAGGGAACACAAAACCGCTCCTCGAAAGACTTGAACCCCACCCCAAGTCTGATTATACGCCGCGGGTACAATTCATGATAAATATTAGCTGTGCCTTTAAGCAATACATTGCCGATCGGAGGCAACACTCGCCAATTACTATAGTAACGACTGCGCAATGTAATCAAAAATTATTAACGATACATCGGAATTGAAACACGATCGCTTTTTTTTGAAGAGTGTTTTAATATGCATGTTGGTATATTTTTTCGCATTTCTGCACGTAGTGAAACTAGGGTGGAATGGCTTAAATAATATGGTATCGATTTCTACCTTGAATTGGATAATAAATAAATCAGACTCGCTTTGTCATAACTGTGTATTATTGGAAAAAATATTTTAGTATTGTGTTTTATTGAAAAAAAAACCTTTTTAATAGTTCTGTTAACTGTTATTCAGCTTATTTTGGCATTAATTTTTGGCCAACCATTTTCTTATAATCACATACTCGTTCCAATCGGAAATTAGTCTAGAAAATCACATTATAAATTAATTGGAGATCAAATCATCGAACCATGTCAAAAACCTATTTTATTCCATCAAGAAAGAGAAAAACAAAACTTAATTTCAAATTTCAATCAAATCGGTTCATTGCTCTCTGAGGAAATTGCTTTTACAAACATACTTATCAATATTATATGCTGTAATTTTTTTCAAGAAGATTTTTGAAAATATGCCAGATAATTATATGAGTAATGATGTAGGTATATAACCTAATGAAAAATATCTTCTTGAGAAGCTTTATCAAAAGATGAAGGCTCATCTGTGAGTTTGATCTTCTTTGAGATGAAATATTTTATGAAAAAAGATTCGCAAATCTTGAAAGATATATTAGAGTTGCCAATGTTGTTTCTGCACCAATGTTGTATGTTGGGAATGATACCTTTCGCATGATTTTATATCGGTCTATCCGAGTGGTCATAGATGGCTGCTTGTCCGGACTGTTGGATATTAATACCGGGGTTCCTCAGGGGTCGGTGCTCTCTGCAACATTGTTCTTGCTGCATGTTAATGATCTGCTAAAACCTGGTACCTTTGTGGATGCAGACGACAACATAGTTGCTGAGAAATATGTGTCTAACGCACGAGCTGGTGGGTCACAGATCCGATATCTACGAGAGGCTAAGGTTGAGCGTTTGAATTTGTCCTTACAGGCTGTCTCTGAATGGGGCGCTGCCTATTTCGCTAAAATAAGCCAATTCCACCCAGCTCTATCTTTCCGAGGTGTAACCGTGCCGATAACCGACCAACTTGAGCGTCTTGGTATAACGTTAACATCTTCCCTAAATGTTGGTCCTTTCATAAAGGCTCAAGTGGCTGCCAAAAAGTTGGGGATCCTAGCAAAAGTGAGACTGTACTTCACGCCGGAACAGCTGCTCAAACTTTATCAAGCACAAGTTCGATCGTGTATGGAGTACTGCTCTCATCTTTGAGACAGATTTGCCATATACCAGCTTGATCCCCTTGAGTCAATTGAGAAACGAGCCAAGAGGAACATTGGCAATGATGGACTCGTCGGTTTTCTTTCGGTTGCATTTTGAAGAGTGTGCGACGGAATTGCATAGTATAATTCCGCCAAACTCGTTCTATGATCGGACCACAAGACCTACGGCGATGCGCCACCGGTACATGGTGGACATCCCACCTACACGCACTAAACGTTTTGGGAACACATTCATTGTGCGTACAAATTCCCTGCCGGAGTCTGTGTTTCCTGATATCTACAACCTGGGAGTATTTAAAGACTTAAGTCAAGAGTGAATAAGTTGCTTCTAGGCAAGCTTGCTCCATCTTCGACTATATCTCACTTCGACTATATCTTTTTACCGCAAAAAGGAGTCGTTTCGACCTAACTCCGACTTTTCGGGGTACATCTGTTCCTGTAACCGATCGGCTCGAGCTCCTAGGCATGGAGTTGACACCCAATCTCAACTTTGGTGCCACCATTGAGCAAAAAGCTCGAACTGCGGCCAAAAAGCTGGGCATCCTAAATAGAGTGAAGCGATACTTCACGCCTGGACAGCTTTTAACCCTCTACAAAGCACAAGTCCGATCCTGCATGGAGTATTGCAGCCACCTTTGGGATGGCTCAGCTAAATACCAACTTGCCGCGCTTGACTCGGTGGAACACAGAGCTAAAAGGCTCATTGGCGACGTAAGACTGGTGGATGCCAAGCTTCACAGCTTGGCTCATCGCCGCAAGGTTGCCTGCTTGTCGGTCTTCTACATATTGTACTTCGGGGAGAGTGTCCAAGAACTCCACGACCTCATCCCACCGGCCCCCTTCTACCATCGGACATCTAGACGCACTGCAACTTACCATCCCTACCTTGTTGCTATTCCACCAATTCGCACTAAACGTTTCCAAACGTCTTTTATAATGCGCACAGCAAAGAAGTGGAACTCTCTGCCTGCGTCTGTGTTTCCGAACGCATACAACCCTAATCTCTTCAAAATTAGAGTGAACAGGCTTCTTCTGGGTAAGCTCGTTCCATCGTCGACTTTGTCTCTGTCATCTATGACCTAGACTAGAGTCAAGAGCAAACCCATATTAAATATAAAAAAAAAAAACATCGCTTACCATCAGGTGAGACAGTAGTCAAACGCGTGCCTAAGAAAAGTAAAAAAAATCTTTATTTAAAAGGAAAACTAAGCTACAAATGACACCGCAAAACGTAATAAAAATAATCTGTTTGGAATCCATTTTTCTTTCAATAGTGATGGTGATGTATTTTCCATAGTATATGCAATTACTTAGTCGCCTTTAACAACACCTTAAGTATATAGTATATGTAAAGTGTATAAAAACTGGCTCATCTCTGCTAAGAACTACATAACATTAATCTGCCGAATCTCATCCCAACTATGTTAAGATCGGATTCAAGTCTAACTGGACGCAGCTGAATACCCAGTAACTGGGTAATACGATATACGGTAGGTACAGTACGGTATTTATGTCATTTAGCGAGACCAGTTTCAGAGTTTCTGGCTTATTTTCAGAATCAGAATCAGAATCAGAATCAGAATCAGAATATCATTTATTTGCAAATACGGGTAATACAAGGTGGGTAGTAGTAGGTTTACATAGAGTTCTGCCATATTTCACCATTCGGCATGCAAACATTTTCAGTATATAACACTGTTAAAATTAAATTCTTATTACATTAAATTAATTACCATGTCATTCTCATTAAAGCAGATTATTAAAATTCAAATTTTCATTAAAACATTGGCTTAATTATTACATTATACTTAAATTTAATATAGTAAATTTAAATTGTCAATAAAAGTACGTAAGAAATAAAAAATCGTGGTCCGAAGATAACTATACAAACAAACATTAAAATTCCAGGTCATAGACAATACACCAATTCAATAAATAACAATAATTCATTAA
>NDFZ01005485.1:378372-519932 GCA_002192655.3 Mamestra configurata
GAATCAGAATCAGAATCAGAATATCATTTATTTGCAAATACGGGTAATACAAGGTGGGTAGTAGTAGGTTTACATAGAGTTCTGCCATATTTCACCATTCGGCATGCAAACATTTTCAGTATATAACACTGTTAAAATTAAATTCTTATTACATTAAATTAATTACCATGTCATTCTCATTAAAGCAGATTATTAAAATTCAAATTTTCATTAAAACATTGGCTTAATTATTACATTATACTTAAATTTAATATAGTAAATTTAAATTGTCAATAAAAGTTTCTTTATTTCTTTCTTTCTTTAGCCGCAACGACTGGCTTAACGTGGTTTCCGAGTCTTGACGGAAACTCGGCAAGCGTAGCTTTGTAGCGGCATCAATGCCAAATGCCACATGAAAAACTAAGAAGCGAAATTTGTACGGCAACAAAAAGAACCCCAACGCCATCTACGACGAACTAACAACGAAATCCTGCATCGCGCAAGCAAAAGTTCTCCGTGCGATTTGAACATACACAACATTCCGAATATCAACTATCGGGCAGTTGCCCACCAGACACAATAACCGTCTGGCCGGAGGACTACGGTGAAGGTGTGCGGGACTTTACTCTCTGTACCGTATACCTCTATAGCTCATCCTGGATGGTCGAATAACAACCGCATGGGCTGTTATTATTTAACCATGAGCTGTAATCGAAACTACATAAGCTCAACTTAAGTTGAGCTTGAGACCTGCAGACAGGTTTCTCTTTTCATTAAGTGTTCCAATGCAAGATGGGCACTCAATGTATGCAAGTGTCTTACAAAACTAAGTGCAAACATGTCGGTAACTATCCAGCGTTGTCAGCAGCCTAGTTAAACAATACCAGTCTGTAATAGTATGCGCGACGTCTGGGAGGCGAGACGAGACATAAATGTACCGGATGCAGAAAAATGGGTAAGAGTTTATTTTTGTTTTTTTTTGTAGTTTTCAGCATAATACAAAAAAAAACTTATTATTATTACTTACCTTTGTGCCCCTTTATATAGTCTAATCTACACGTGTGAGGACCTTAGGACAGCAAATGGTGTTACCGTAGCTGAATATTGGACCAAACAAACAATTTAACTACAGGGGGAGTATGTTCTTCATCGATACGCTAAAGATATACTGAATAAGAAAACCTTTCATGAAATAATAGCTTTTGCCCGCGACTTTTCGTACGCTCATATCCCGTTTTTTCTTCCTCATGAATGTGGCTATCATATACAAAAATATTTTTCTAATCTGACTGGTATTTCCAGATATTAGCGCGTTCAAACAAACAAACTCTTCAGCTTTATTATATTACTTTAGATAGATGGAAGTATAGATTTTAGGTCAATTGCAGGTCAGTGGTTTAATCAAAACATCGTTATCAAAGAAGTTAACCAAAACTCAAAAAAGAGGTTGTGATAAAGGTATTATTTATACATCAGTTGACAACATAGTCAGCAAAAATGCTAATCAGATTCAATGACGAAAACAAGGCATCCCGAGAAAGATAGCAACCCTTAAAGAAGCGATACAGAATAAAGCCATTACATTAAATACAAACTGTTTTCCTATCCGTACTAACAAAACAAAATAAAAAGTAGTAGTACACGGAAGAAAAGTGCGCGTTTTCCTGTATTTTGTGCTAGAAGCCTGAGAGCTTAATCATGCGCAAGATAAGCAGGTCGAAACAGGGCTGCCACGGTTTATATTCATACGATTAAAGATTAAATTATGTTTGTTCTACCGATGATCGATGGAAGACGTGATTGAATTCAGTGTGATAATTTTAGAAGTTAAGGGTGAAAGATGAGAAGAGAAGAATCAATCTCAAATATTAAATCCAGTTTTAATCACAATGCCAATGACATGAAGAACTGAAAATATTTATTAGTTTATTATTTTAGCATATATATGTATTTTATTAGTATTATATATATTATCTGTATATTCTTTCCGAAATGTTAAAATTCAATTTTGTATCTTAATTTTATTTATTGTACACCTACCACAGTATAGTCTTAATAACCCAAAGGTTGACTGGTAGAGAATGCCTTGATGCATTAAGTCCGCCCATGTACCACTATTGTACATAAAGTTTAAATAAATAAATAAATAAATTACCAGTGCCAATTTTTGCTTAGTTTTCTTAGGGGTGTTTTCGTTTAGGGTTTAGTTTAAGAAAAGTAAAATTATGTATGTGGGTGGGTGTGCCGTTTTATGGCAATTAAATACTTTTCTTTCTTTCTTATGCAACCCCTAATAACAATAATGACGCTTGCCATTATTTCAATTAATCAGCAATAGACTTTCTGGCGATATCTGAATTTAGAATTCGAAAGAAATGGATAACTTGCCAACTTTAGCATTCAACTAGGGTTAATTCACAATTCAGAAATTTGCGGTAAGACTCCAAATATGCTCCATGTTTCATCACAAGGTATTTTTATGCGTTTGTATACTCTATTGAACTAAGATCCCAGAGCAGCCAAACCTCCCTTATTTTCTCACTAACAAAATATGTGGGATAGAGTAGTGTTATTATGTACACACCCAGACCTGCTAGCTTGGGCCGGCGGCCATTTTATTTTTGTTTTGCAAAAAAAAAAGTAGCAACCCTACATAGAATTTCGGGCAGACCTTTTGTCCCGCACCAATTCAATTTAGTGATAAGGGACAGACTCGCGATAAACACTAAGACAAATAAAGTAGCCTTCGATTGAAAGACGAGGTCAGGGTGTTAAGGAAAAATGGGGATCGTGAACCGAATAGTAAGTACTTCATCAAGTTCCTTATTAATGGGGGTAGGCTGCGAGATCGGGGAGGTTGTAAATGTGTATTAAGAAGGTTGTGTAAGCAATCTGGATGTACGACTGTTCTGTGGGGTAGTTTGGTAGCAGAGTTTAATGAAGTCAAAGAGGGAATTCACTGGACGCGAGGAACATATCACCGGCAAAAGTTGCGACGCTTGTGGATCTAGCCCGTAGGATCGCCTAACTTTGGGTAGGGTAGGGTTCAGGGTTCAAATAAAAAATAATGTTTATTAAATTAAACATTGTGTACAATCAAAGAGATATGACGAACGACATGCAAAAAGAACAAATATGTTTATGTCGTGGTAATATCATAGAATTTATCACTTCAAGATATGGCCGAGCATTTCATGTAATGGTTGTATTTCATGAAATGGCCAACGTGAATGGAGAATAAAATGCAGTGTTGGAAGCTCTCCTTCATTGCGGAAATCCACTGGTTACTAGAAGCACAGGTTCGGTCGATGTGGCGACACTTGTGGGAGACCTATGTCCAACAGCGCACGTCGTTCGTCTGAAATTATTATGATCACAAAGTCTCTGTTATAATAAATACTCCTTATTAATGGTCTGTGGGTCAATGACTGTATGACTGTATAGGTAAATGGGTAAATCACTGTATGGGTAAATGACTGTATGACAACCACACTGTTCTATTTTCTAGTAATAAACACCAAAGACCAAGTACTTCTCAAATGAAATAAAAGAAGGCAGTGCGATACAAACGGTGAACGTGATCAGAATAGCAACTACTGCTTATTAGTGTGAGGATTTGAAGCCGGGGTGAGATTACAAAAGAGGCGATTAATAACGATACACGGAAAGTAAGTAAAACTAAACAAAAGAAACTAGGCATTGGGCAATCAGCAGAGAGGAAAATGTTGCGATTTTTATAAATTTGATCTTTATAAAGTTAGATGGCAAACTCGACCACTGACACTAAATATTTTACTACCGACTAGGCGACTGCACCAGTAGCAGTTTTCGAGATTTTGCATGTAAGTACCTGAACATCAAATAAAAAAGAGAATCTTAAGGTGCGTTTCCACTGAAATTGTTGACAACTTTTTTGTTTCTAACTGTTTTCAACTCTCCAAGAAGACCATCCTTGTGTCTACAATACAACGGAAACAAAAGTTGGTGATTTTCTGACCGAATTGAGACAAATCGCCAACAAATTTCAGAAACATTGAAGTTGACAACTAGCTGTCTCCACCAGTAGTATTTTTGGCAATATGTCTTCAAACGACTGTATGTGTGTATGTATTGTAAGTAGGTGCCTCCTGAAGATTTAGAAGGACTTCGAACTACCAATTAAAATATTTGTCGATTTTCCTAGTTGCCTCTCATGATCCACGATCCACCCTGAAAAATAATCCAGAGCTATTAACAGCCCACATAAAAAAGTAAACACAAAGAAAAAATTAAACTACCCTCCGATTGAAACAAAAGGACGGGGGGTCAGTTGCGTAACAACGGCTCGTGCTTCGAATTGCAACTGAGTTCTTATTAATGTCAGTACTGGGTAGGTATAAACTACTTCCCGTGGCTTTGCTCCCGTGGTATATAATAGAGGTATGCAGCACAGAGTGGAAAGTCCTCCTATTGAAAATGGAGGATCCTCCGACCAGACGAGGTTTGTGTCTAGCGGCCTGTGTGGCCAACTGCCCGAAGATTGTTTTCGGGCTCTTGTGTATGATCAAATCTTGCAGAGAACTTAGTCAGGTCATGTCAAGTTTGAAATGTCGACGTATGTTAGTTCTAAAGTACAGGATCTCGATGTACGCCAGTTCGAAAGTTCACTGGAGCGAAGTATGCAAGGCCGACGTATCGTTAGTTAGAAAGAATACGAGTGCGATGTACGCCAGTTCGAAATTACCCTGTTACGAAGTATGAAATGCCTCCGTACTGTTACTGGTACTCCTACAACATTATAATTAAGCAAATTTGTGTAAAAATAAATTTACTTCATGACCAATTTCGAGGTAGCTGGTCGGCGTAGTTGGTCACAGTTCTAACCTAACCTAACCAGGGTAATTTCGAACTGGCGCTGAGATTTGTTTTGAAACGTTGTCGATAGTAGAAATTGACACTTAATTATGATTTTTGAACAAAGGCAAACAATTTTTGTATCTCGTTTTAAAAATTTAACAAGATTACACATTAGTTTTGTTATAACGAGCGATCCAACCTTGTAAATTACATCATAAACTTAATTTGAACACTACCCAGCGAACAATAGGCACCATAAACCATAATTTCACACCACTCATTAATTTAAACCCGTTACAAAATCCAGAAACAAAACACGCTAAACGTACCCGATTAATACCGAGTTATCTCGACAAATGTGCGACAATCGGAATGATCGAATGACCCATTTAAATCGACTAAATACCGAAACCGATACCAGGCAATAGTATCGAGTTTAATACCGATTGTTTATCGTAAACATGGATCGGTATTCTAGTCCACTCAACGATGAATAATGGGTTTCGCGCGCAAATATAGAAAATAGACAGAGCGTTCAGAAAATGTTCAATTCTGAGAGAGATAGAGCGACTAATTTCAGTCTCTTTCTGTTATAGGTGAAATCAAATCAAAATCAGTCATTTTCATAAAATGGTGGCAAGTACATTTTACTGCAATAATAAATATAAATATAATAAAAAAGACACAGCGCGCGTACAGTTGCTGTGGAGTGGTATTCCCTGCCGGAGTCTATGTTTCCTATTGGCTACAACCAAGGGGTTTTTTTTTCAAGAGTGATTTTGTGATGTGAATTAATCTGAATTCTATAAAATACAACTACTGGCCGTACGATCGCCTTATCTCTTTCACACCCTCTCTTCTGCAAGTCACACGGGTCGATTTTCAATGTCAACTATTTTTTGTGTACAATTAAGTATAACCTAGGTTCTTTCTTAGGGCGACGCCAAACCAGCGTATTGTTTTGAGTTGGCAATCAATCAATCAAAAACTTTATTCGGAACTAGAGCCCATATGGGTTAGTAGCGAGTACTTAGGAGCTATTTTAGAACGACTTTACGAGAAAACAGTTTTAATTATTAATATTAAAAATCAATTTCAAATAAATATTAATTGAACAGTACAATTTAACAATCCAAAAAAATCAAATTTAATTTAATTTAATACCATTCGTAGTTGTGAGTTGCGGAATTAACGTTGCATTCAGTTTTATACTAAAATCCTGTTTGTGCCACAGGGCGACGCAAAATGAGTTTGAGTCACCGTGTGGCACAAAATTCCGCTACTCATTTTACGCCACTCACAACTCAAAAAATCGCGCTCTTTGACCTCGTTAAGCTACACTAGCTGAGGTCGTTCTGTGGATAGGTGAACGTCTAAATATATACTCCTCCGTGTCTCAGAAAGCAAATAAACCATTAGTCCCTGCCATTTATAGATCTTTAACAGTAATGTTACGGATTATCAGAAACCAGAAAACCTGACACCAGTCGTACCAAGAGGTTACCATTACCATTACCTAGTTTTGGGTTGAGGAGGTCGAATAGGCAGTCGCTCCTGTGAGACTGGAAGGTGACGCCAATATAGTTGGGAAAAGCCTGGCTAGTATTTTTCACTTCGGGAACGCTCAGTCAATTCTCTTTGTCAATGGTTTTCCATCCAGTTGATAGTCTAAAATCGGGATTTAATCGAATTATGAGATTAACGCGCTGATTTTATTGTTAAAGGAATGTGTTTGTTAAAATTATAGGCCCGTGAATATGTAACTGAGATTAATTTTTGTCGAGGTTTCAATCGGTATAACGTTAGGCTCTGTAGAAGAGGTTTTGCGAAATTTATGGTAGGAATAAGCCTACAGAGTGGACTTAATTCCACTATACTATAATGGGGAATATTTAAAGAAGCAGATCTATAAAATAGTCATCATAATCTAGGAGTTACAACTTAGATAACGACAAACAACTAAGTGTTTGAAAAGAGATGTGGTTGCCCAAATAAATTCGTGTAACGTAATCTCTAATAATAATTGTAGGAATGCTAATGTCTGTTATTATTGTTTGTCACTAATTTTACTATAAATTGCACCTTTTAAATAAATTATTCATAGTTTCGATGGTTTCCGTGCCCTAACAGTGCTGTTTCCATAATTGTACTCAGCTAAATGCCTTTACGTTACAAATCTAAAATTACAGTGTGGAATGCAATATATTAATATGACTATGAAATTATGTCTATTTTAGACAGTCCAATAGAGACTTCTTATTTTAAACCCAATCTATCACCACCAACAATCTCGATACAAAGACGCATCTCAAAACTGGTGTAACGTTATTTTCGTTCGCGACAGACTCCGGTTTTTTTTTGTCGTCTCGAAACCGATAGTTAACATCCGAGCTCGGTGGATAATCGCCGGATGTTCGGCCGAAAATCGCGTCGTTAGTGTGCGGTGAGTCTTAACTTCTTAAGCAAGTGGTTGAGAGTGTGGAGATGGATTGTTTCAAGATTCTCCTTTGTTTGTTTTTCTGTTCATTCATATCTCAACATCCTCCGACCGACTTCATATAGCACAGGTATTCAGGGTGTTTTTTTGAGACGGGATAGTAAGGGCAGGTACCTTATCCGTTATAGGTTAGAACCGTTAGGTTTATGGCAAACAACTTGGTTTTAAATAAAAAAAAAACTAAATGTATTAGATTTTCTTTACCAAATGTTAAAAGTAGCGAATGTGACATCATATTGAATGGAGAAAAACTGGAGTTCATTAATCAGACGGTTTTCCTAGGTATCACATTGGACGAGAAATTACAATGGGGGCCTCATATAACATCTCTTGCGGGTCGTCTAAGCTCAGCCGCGTATGCTGTTAGAAAGATAAGACAGTTAACAGACGTAGAAACCGCACGTTTGGTCTACTTTAGTTACTTTCACAGCATTATGTCGTACGGTATTTTGCTGTGGGGTCGGACTGCTAACATTGAATCCATATTTATTTTACACAAGAGAGCTGTCAGAGCCGTTTATAATCTGCGTCGCCGTGATTCTCTTAGGGAACTTTTTAAAAAGATTAATATTATGACAGTCCCTTGCCAATTCATTTATGAAAATATTATGTATGTGCGGAAAAACCGACATCTTTTTAGTAAAATTAGTGATAGACATAATTTTAATACTAGAAATAAAGACAAATTAGATCAACCATTTTTTAGATTAGCTAAAGTCCACACTTCTTTCATGGGGTATTGTGTTAAATGTTACAACAAAATACCTTCTGACATATTAGAACTAAATGAAAGAAAATTTAAAACTCATGTTAAAAGTACACTTTGTGAACAAGCATATTACAAATTAGAAGATTACATTCAGGATAAGAATGCTTGGAAACATGCTGGTCCTGCTCCATAGGACAATCAAGGGTGAAGGTCAAACTGGTTGATTTATGTATTAACTTTATAGATATACTGTTTCTTTTTTTGTGTTTTTATTTTTCTGTTGACTCACACACTGTTGTTTAATTAATGGTTCCAATGTTTGTAAATATGTGAGTACAATTTACCTAAATTTCTTTAGGAAATTAATAAGTTTACCTCTGCTGGTGATACTTTGTTCTTTAAGTAGCATACTCTGGGTGCATCGTCCTCACATAATATTAAATTAATTTTTGTATACCAAATTTTGTAAAATCATTATTTGAAAAGAGTAACTATGGAGTTTCTTGTCCGTTCTTCTCCATAAGAATCTACCTTTCCGAATGGACAGTAGAGTCACTTTATTAATGTAACATTATTATTTTACTGAACTGTAAACGATGACGTTCAAAAGTGCCGTTTAATGGCCTAATTGAAATAAACGTTTTGACTTTGACTTTGACTTTGACTTTAGGACACCATCTCAACATTGATTGGCATTAAAAAAATGGTATTTACATATCTAAGCATTTTTTTCGCTGACTGTACATTTTGTAGCGGCATCAATGCAACCACATGAAAAACGAAGAAGCGAATTTGTACGGCAACAAAAAACGCAACGCCATCTATCCTGTCAGCGACAAACTACCAACGAATTCCTGCATCGCGAAAGCAAAGTTCTCCGTGCGATTTGAACATGTACAACAGTCCGAATATCAACTATAGGGCGGATGTGGCGGCATCAATGCCACCACATTTTTTTCCAAAATCTGTGAATGCATTTCAGAATATCCCAAAAAGTTATGGATGGTCTCCTAGGAACGCTCTCCTGTAACTGTAACGGTTAAGGTACCTGCCCTTACTGTCCCTTCTCAAAAGTCCACCCTGTTTATTGCTTGTGCCAATGTCGAAGCTTCAAGGCCATGCTCATCCAGGTTCTTCCAAAACGTTATCTATTGCAATATAGTCGTTGACTTATATCTAACTAACCTGTATTATCATTCTGCAGGACCTGCCTTTCTCTTCTGCCACTTCCTTCTGTTCTTTATTAATGTTAGCTGGCCCTTTTGGTAGGAGTCAAGCTCATCTTGCTATTTTGACCACCGTTTAATGAGTGATGGTTCTCGCAGCGCCGAGGGTAACCCAAAAAGTGAGGTCCCAGGTGGTGACATGACTAGCAGAGCTATTCTATAACAATTCACATGTTAAAACTAAAGGGAATTGTGTTTAGAAGGAGCGACAGTTCACGCTTACTTCACCTATATTTTCACAGTGAGTGGTTTACCGAATAGACTGACTGTTCACGAACCGCAAGTAAAAGGATCTGAGAAAAAGGAGTTTCTACAAGATATGCTGCTTTGTGAAAACAGCAATTGGGATTGTTCCTCAATTGTAATACAGTATCAACACCTACTGACTCAAGGCGTATTGAGACTGTTGCTGGCGGCCTATTATTTTGTTATGTCAACAGAATACCTAAGATAACTGTCCTGTGTGTTTATATAAGCTGTTATCCAGTATCTGTGGACAATGGAGGCTTCCAAAGAAAATCTTAGTTTTCTTTTGTTTTTCTAATTACTTGTACCAAATATTCTAGAGCCACCTCCGCCCAATCCAACCATAATTTGACTTACACATAGAGCTACCATACGCATCTCTAAAACAGTAGAGCAGCAAAAAATGTGACTCTACAATTTGAAATGAAAGGTCCCGTGTTTGATACACGCTCGGTAGTTACCAACGAATTATTGCTCTACCAAATTTGTAGAGCGTGAGCTACGAATGGTAGAGTCCATATTTGTTTTCTTTTACTCACGGATATGTAGATTCCAATTATGAATTGTTTTGTTGTTTAATTTTGTTGTCCTTAGTTAAGTATGGTTCATTTTGGTAGAGCATGTTTTCCCACGAGTAGAGCATAATATTGGGCTATAAAGTGTCTACTGTTGAACATAGGTCTGATCATAAACCAATATAATTCATTGTCGTGGGAAATGAATGCCATGATCACGACTTCTTATTAATAAGGCCCACTTGCGCAACTAGGGTTATCTTTGAAATCAGAGTAAGTTGCTAACACGAGATTAAGTAACAGATATTTCATACATAATGACTCCGGGGTAAAACTAACTTGGACTCAATAAATAACTCTGGTTTGTGAAAGTGTGCCCAAAAATTTTCAGACGGCCTTCGATCCCGTCACTGCATTGGCATGTAAAAGATCACTAACAATACCCAAAACGGTTTAAGAAACCTTTCATTGTGCGTACCTACAGCTAAGGAATTCTCTGACGTAGTCTGTGTTTCTGTCGATTACATTATCGCTTTCCATTAGGTGAGATTGTGGTCCAACGCGAGCCTATCAATAATACAAAAAATATTTCAATAAAAGCCAAGACATGAAGTTTGACAAGAAAATTCCGTCCGACCGTTTAGCATCCAGCTCGTTTAGGTAGTAGTGAGATTCAGCTGGCGAATATCGGAAGAACCCTACGAGTGGAAGTTTTATGATTTTTAAAGACAGTCTTAGGACGTTTGTGCACTAACTCCTATTCGATTCATATTTTTACTTTATTGCAAACACAAGAAAAACAAACACAATAAGATAGCTTATGCACAAAGGCGAGCTTGGCCAAGCAATGGGTTCTCTTACAGCAAAATCCAGTGCGATAAAATGATTTACAAATAAAGGAGTACAACATACATATCAGGGCACAACAAAAAGTGAAATAACTCAATATAAAAAAAAATATTAAGAGAACATTATAAAATGAGATCCGAATTTATCAAAATAAATATGTTTCCAATAGTATTCGAATACGAGTGTGTACACAAAAGCCCTCCCTTAATGCTAAAAAAAAAGAAATATCCATTTAAAGAGATATCTACAAAACTGCATAGCTCCATAACGCTAACAAAATTTGCGTCGACCACGATGTTTTGGTACAACAGCCTCCATTCGCTTTAAATGGACCGCTTCCATTAGTTTTAATTTCAATTGAAAAACCTTTTCGGGTTCGTGTATTGGTTTCGGTATAAACAATGGCTTCACAACAAGCTATTTATTTTATTTTATTTATTTTAGGAAAACTCAAATAACAGCAACATCACCATATCAGCCGAAAGATGTCCACTGCTGGACATAGGCCTCGCCCTTTGGGGGGTTTGCCATAATCGACACGCCTGGCAGGCAGGTTGGCGATCGCAGTGTAGCTGTTGCAATGCACAGAGAATGCTGCTGCCCATTCTCTGATAAGTCCCTTAGTTGCCTCTTACGATATCCACGGGAAGTGATGGGATGGTGCTATTAACACCATACAGAACATACAGCATATAAAAAAAAACTTTAATTCGGACAAGCAACATCCATATGGGTTAAAAAGATAACTTATTCCTATGTTAGTAAACTTATAATCTATTTAGAAAGTAGGCTGTTATTGGAAATGCATCTCCGAACAACACCACCTAACAAAGGAGAATCATACCTCCCCGCTATGGTTTTGAGGATGGAGTTGGAGCTGATATATTTAAACGTAATTTGATTATTTTGCATTTTCTGATATCAAATCAATCTGTTCAGCGATTTCAAACTATGATGGGCGAGGTATTCTGGTTTAATCAATATTTCTTGAAGTTCAAAAGTCTTATACTTAAAGAGCTTACATGAATATTTCGTTTTCTTTCTCTCTATTAATTCAACTTTGTTTTTCTTATATAATTAATTGTGATTAACACTTAAACGCGATAGTGAAATGATTTGTATTTGTATTTTTTGCATCCTTGTGTTTTTTTTTAATTTTTTTTATTTAATATGGGTTTGCTCTTGACTCTAGTCCAGGTCATAGATGACAGAGACAAAGTCGACGATGGAGCGAGCTTACCCAGAAGAAGCCTGTTCACTCTTATTTTGAAGAGATTAGGGTTGTATGCGTTCGGAAACACAGACGCAAGCAGAGAGTTCCACTCCTTTGCTGTGCGCATTATAAAAGACGTTTGGAAACGTTCAGTGCGAATTGGTGGAATAGCAACAAGTTAGGAATGGTAACTTGCAGTGCGTCTAGATGTCCGATGGTAGAAGGGGGCCGGTGGGATGAGGTATGTTTGTATGTTTTTTTCGATGTATCCTACCGCTTATCTGTGAACAGCGTTGTGGGCTTCAATATTGTGATATTTTTTGTGTAACTTGGTTTTCTATGTTTTATATTATAGCTGTTTGCTGAGGATCTTAAAAAAAAAAAGAAAAAAAAATCGGATGAAGCTGAGTACCAGTGTTTTACATGGAACGACTGCCTATCTGACCTCCACAACCCAGTAACTGGGTTAAACGATATCCTTTGTCAAGAGTGGAGTCAGATTTTTAGCTATTGACTATCCGTAACGACTGCGTTTTCTGCGAATTTCATGTTATTTCAGACAGCATGGTGATCGATTAACAATAAACACATAATGATAAAGTAATGAAGGTATTCTTTAGAGCTTTGACTCTTAAAGGTGTTTCATACAAACTTTAATCCTGGATTCTTGGAAAAGAACTAACTGATTTTGATGAAACTGGATACCCAAAGGCCAACAGGACCCTATTACTAAGCTTCCACTGTCCGTCCGTCTATCTGTTTGTCAGCGGGCTGTATCTCATGAACCGTAATAAGTAGACACTTGAAATTGTCACCGAGGGGCATTTCTGTTGCCGCTATAACAACAAACAAAGAATCAAAAAGCAGTACTTGCAAGTTTGTATTTTTTTTTTATTCAGTTGTGTTTTTGTCTATGACAAACTATGACCTTGCAATACTTATAATTGTACGTATGTAGAAAAAAGTAATCATTAGTGTTATCAAATTAACTTTTATGTTGATTTAATTAATACCGTTATCATCAGTGTTGTACATTTGTTTTAAATCAGTTCTAATAACACATTTATTTACATCACACGCATTTTTTAAGTAAAACCATATTTTGAATTTGTTCTCCAAAAGTTGAGGAGAAACCAAGTCGTGAAAGGAAGTACCAGTAATCAACAAAACCCGGGACAATTGTGAAGAAAAGTGGATTTAACTATTATTGATGATCTGGAAACAGTTTTTACCGTTACTGATAAATAATACATGAAAAACTCCGTGAACCAAGAAGCTTCAGTGATAACAAATCAGAAAACAAAATGTGTCTCAACCCGGATCACGATCTATACAACTACTATGGAATGAATATAAAGCTACCAGAAGATGTTGTCTTCATACATCCCTGGTGTCTGGCAGTGGTGATTGTATTCTTAGCAGCCTTGATCCTGTACATTGGTCTGTGGTCTAAAATTCCCGAAGAATTATACAGACTGTTGGCTTTGCAGCATTTAGGTTTCGGCTGCTTACAAGTCGCGTGCCTCGCTCTCTATAACCTTAAATTTAAGGTAGCGTTCTTTAACGATATATTAAAAGATGCATACTCTTCTTTGGATCTAGTTGTAACATTTACCACGGCATGTCTATCATGGATAGTATTTTTAAGAATGTTTTTGTTCAGAAATGGTGAAGAATTGTATAGTTTGAAACAGATGACAATATTTTCAAGTCTGTCTATAGCTGTTATTGAAACATACGAATGGCTGATGTCTCTGGTTGAAGTATCATCGTCATTGCTTCCAGCTTTAAGATTAACATCAGTTTTATTAATAATGTCTGTGCCTGTTGTCGTATTTGTGTTATTATTAAAATGTTTTATAACACCTTCATCAGAAGTGCCAAAGTTTCAAGCGGTATTTTTCATGGCTTACCTATTAATGTTTATTGGAAGTGATGTTTTGTTGCTAAGGTTCAATTTACATAATGATTCCAGTTATATGTTACTCTGGAGCATATTTCTGTACCTAAGGTTAGTAGTTGAAATTATTTTGTATATTCTTTTTGATCGTTACCTGTCTCATTTTTTTATGAACTAATTGATTAATATTTAAGTTGGTTAATTAAAGAAACTGAGGTCTGACTTTGTAGTTTTATTTATTCTCCTCAAGCAACCTTGACGTCTGTACTTTAATAACGCTTGTAATCCTCGAAGGCTTTAGGCAGATGTGCACCTATAGTACACCCACAAAGAAACTTATTTCAATTTAAAAAAAGAGTGTTGTTTAGCGCGTATTTACTATGAAAGTTAGCTTAACTTTCGGATTTTTATGTCATGCATGTAGTTTTTACTTGTAAAAAATTGTTGCACTGTAATTTTAAACATGTGTTCTTTATATGACAATAGTTAAAATTAAATAAATTATGAAATTCCAAGTAAATCAACTTACATCTTGTTAAAAACTGTTACATCTTGTAAGTCTTTGCTCAAGCCCAAATCAAATGCAACTACAAAACCATAAGCACCTTACTACTATACAGACAAACATACTCTCCCTTCGGACTTAAGCACACCAAAGATTCTTTGCGAACACTCAACGAACACACTGTCGTAAAGAGAATACCGTAAGACGCATATATCACAGAACAAAGGTTGAAATGTTAACAGTTTACATACAACAGTCTAAGAATGTCGGGGTTGTAATTCTTCAGGGCACATTAACGATGCCGCTAAAAGTTGTGCCACAAACGCTAACTCTATGGTGAAACTCTCCGAGTTCTCGAGTGTTGGAACTAACGATTTATCGATCTTGTTTAAAACGTTGAAATCGGGGTTTTGAAGAGATTGTGGCTGGGTTCTAAAGGATTTTATCGTTAAACTCTTTAGTTTTGATCCGTTAAGTTTTGTTGTTAACAGCGGAACTTAGAACCCCTGTAAAGTGCACTACTAAACCTGATTATTAGTCTTTAACTACCAATTAATCTTCGTATGTATGTCGTTTTGATTGCCTTGCACACCTTGCACTATTGGGTCGGTGGTTGTTATCAAGACAGTTAGGTATTTACCTCATATTTTTGATTGGCTTGAAAACAACAAAAAATTACAGTTCCCACACACGTATTCAGATATGATAGTAAGATATACTGGTGTAACTATAAGCCCACGAAACCCTTCAGCTTTTTCTAAGATGTGGTTAATGCACCAATACAGGGACAAGTAACACTTAGATACTACGATTCATCAAGTAGACCGCTTGCTTATTTGCTACTTCAATAACTTTCTTAAGTTAAGGTTAAGGTCATTTTAATTTTGGTCCAGAGGTCCAATTTTACTAATTTTAAGCAACATTCGCAATCGCAGTCGTAGTCTGACAAAATGTAGGGAAATTTAAGGTGTTTCAGGCAAATTAGATCGCTTAAAAATAGTAGAATTACTACATACTAGCGGCCCCGACAGACGTTGTCCTGTCCGAACGTTTGCTTTGTGTATGACGAAAAATTTCAGAAATCGATTGCAGCATCACCTACCGGGTCCAATTGTGAATCTAAACCATTCTCGAATCCCCTTGAACACTCAAACAATTTCATAAACATCGGTTCAGCCGTTTAGGAGGAGTTCAGTGACATACACACGTACACAAGAAATATAAATATTAAAATATGTATATTCTGTTGTCTGTTTAGATGAAACAGCTATACCACGTAAACTCCAAACACATTACAGCCAATGAGAAAACCAAGTAAAACAACAAAATTAACAATCGACTATCAACCCAAGAGTCAGAAGTAATGAAATTCTGAACTGCCGAGCTTAATATTAAATTGCTAGAATGAATATGGCGTTATAATTCGATCGCTCACTGTAAGTGGAGTGTTGCCATCGTCAAATTGTGGCTTTGTATTGCCAGTGACGATAATTCGATTATTAATTTATCTGTTGTATGGTAACGTTAAAATTGAATTACTTTTGGCGTGTTTAATAATCATGCCCGGCTTTTGATATTTTGTTGGCTCATTAGGGAGGTAAATGCAGGTGGCACTGATCTGTGGTAATGGTATAAAGAGGTTAAATTGTTTGTTTGTAAGAGGTTATTGAGAGGTTATGTAGGTAGGTACTGATGCGATTAAGAAAATTCTCTCACTAATAGAAAATTACACCGAGGACTGGTTTATTATCCCGACAAAATACGCGGTTTCTGTGGATTACGGTTACGGGAAGAAAACCCGTGGTTGAAAGCTAGATATTAATAAAAAGTAATAGGAAACATTATAGTGACTTGTAAATTTTTGGAAAACACATTTTTTTTTAATTTAATATGTGTTTGCTCTTGACTCTAGTCTAGGTCATAGATGACAGAGACATATACATAAACATGGCTAAGCAACAACTGTGGCTAACCAACAACAAAAACACATGATCGCACTATATGGCAAGCTTTAGGGGAGGCCTATGCTGGGAAGCAAGACAATCTTCGCGAAACTGGTGTCTAGTAATATAATTAAATATTTAGAAAGACTTATTTGTAAGATTGTTAATTAAAGGCTATTATTATTATTATTAACCAACAACTGTTAATACTGTACAAATGTTTAAATAATGATTTTCTATTTACTAAGGTTAGTATTACAATTTCTTATAAGTTAGCACCGCATGCCCCATAAAAGATTAAACTAAATTGCTGCAAGTTTACATTTTGCTTTATATTAATGTTTTGTAGTGTTTCCATATAGCATACTGTTGAGAGTCAAATCGAGACCCAAATTCTGTGGTATTTTTATGACGATCATCTGTCACTTTCACTAGTTCGTCTTAAACGCCATTATAAGGACAGTAACATCTATGAGATGTCGATATCACTACACAACATGTTATTTAAATTTTGTTATTTAGCATTGCCATTCAACGTGGCAGTGCTGCCAGTCTTCTGGGCACGTTTCCGGATGACAGCGATGCGTAGGAATACTTGGACGCCTGAGTGTAGTAGGTATACTTAGGTTTAGTAGATGTAAATAGTTTTAAGATAGTTATATCATAAATCATAATCTCTGCACCAAATTTCATCCAGATCTGTTCAGAGGAAGGCTTCTGTCAGAAGCTAGCATTAAAAAGGTCATCGATAACTATAGATTTTATTTCAATCAAAATCTCGTAATACCATAAATGTACAGACGCCAGCACATCAAGTTACCCGAAACTGTCAAATTTTCCCAATCAACCTTGAACCTAATGCTTTAGCGATAAAGTTGAAAATCTACAGTTATCGATGACCCTCTTAATGCTAGCTTCTGACAGAAGCGTTCCTCTGAACAGATCTGGATGAAAGATGAAATTTGATACAGAGTAAGATTATGGTCTAGAATAAGCTCACACTTTTTATCCCGGGAGTATATTCCCTTGGGATAATTTCCTACAATCACGTGGGCGAATCTGGTAAGTCATAAAAAAACAGGCCAATTGCAAGTTGAATTGCACACGAAGGGTTCCGTACCATAAGCCGAAAAAAACATGTTTCTTGAATCCCCCCTTTTAATTTTTAGTTTCATTTCATTTTTATTATTTGTTGTTACAGCGGCAACAGAAATACATCATCTGTGAAAATTTCAACTGTCACGGTTCATGAGATACAGCCTGGTGACAGTCAGACAGACGGGCAATGGAGTCTTAGTAATAGAGTCTCGTTTCTACCCTATGGATGGAACCCTAAAAACACTAAAACCGATATAGTAACTTCAAAACGCAAACGTCAAATTGTGATTTAATTTGAGTATCTTTATAGTGATCGATTGATTACGAAAAGCGAGGAAACCACCATTAAACGCTGAGCCTTTGTACAAAATAATTGATGGTGTTCAATTTTAATAATTTATTTGCAGCCACGAATGCTCGCGCGTTAAGTTGAGGATTTAAATTCGCTCTTATTTATTGGTTGTTGAATTCATCAGCTTAATCTAGGGTTAACCTGTATTAATTATTCCAGTGTATGTTTCTCCATTTTTGAATAAGGTTTTTTTTTTTTTTTCGGGGCGGATGAGACCAATAACTTTGCGGAGCTACAGTCGCACGGGTCGACCTTAAAGGTTAAGCAACACTAGCCGAGGTCGTTTCGTGGATGGGTGACCATCTTTACACACCGAAATTCTACCTCGGAAAGCACGTGAAGTTGTTGGCTGTCGGGTAGCCAGAAGCTAAGAAGTCTGACACCAGTTTTGCCAAGGGGTACAGTGCTGCGCAGTTACTGGGTAAGATAGGCAGTCAATCTGTTCTATTTTACATAGATATGTCAACGAAAAATGGCTTACTCCGTAAGATTATAAAAAATCTTGAGAAATTGTAAACTCTCGATAAATTGTTGACTGAACTTATAGAATACTTTTTCACGCATCAAAATTTGACAGTCTATAATCTCTCGAAGCTATTCCGAGGAATTGTGGAATTGCAAGTAGCGAAACGTTAAGTAGATACCTATATACTATTCCAACATTCTAACCTCGACGACGGAGCTCCTGTTTCTTGCAGAGTTTAGAGGAACCTAACATGAATGGCATGACGGGAGCTAAGTTAAAGCTCACTCTAGCTCCCGTCATATCATTCGAACCTAGGTCAGGTTCGAATTATATGACGGGAGATTTATCTATCCGTGCCCTATGTTTCGCTACTTGGCCAAACAAGAAAATTCGATAAATTATAATCTGAGCCTTAATTTATCTTACTTCAGGAATATCTACAGAACTTTGCACATTTAGATCTCAATTCTTTTGTCGCTGAAGTCGACAATCACGCATATTATTAACATTGAACTTGGCTCCCATTTTCAGATTTATGTTTTGATGGGTTTCAATTATCATGAACCAAATCACTATTACGATATTTTATTTTAAACTGTTCTTTGTGTAGGTAGATCTTTGGTTTCGCTAGTCATTAACGTTGACAATCGATTATTCAAATAATCTTTTGTTTAAAAGCTTATTGTTTGTATATCAGTTACGCAATATACTGACATACTTATCTCATAATGTTGAAAAGAACTCCATGAAATCATATCACCATCATCAACATTTGAACCGATAGACCGTCCACTGCTGGACATAGGACTCCCCCAAGTGTCGCCACATCGAACGGTCCAGCCGGTCGATTCTGTAAACGTGTCGAAGTGAAGGCTTGGGTGAAGTGATAACGAAGTGAGCTGTCATTCCAGCTTGATTACCTACATGGATTGACCGGCCTTTACCAGAGCCTTTAGACAAGGTGACGTTCTAGCGAATGCGATTGTCGAAATGCCAAAATATACGGTACTGATCACGTGACCTTATGACATTGTCAATCCCATACATTTTTGACGTTTTAACAATCGCCTTCACCACGCTACGGCTAACGGTTGTGCGATTCTGTAAACATCTCACCGTGTAAACTTGGATGAAGTGATCATGAAGTGAGTTGTCAATCTATAGTAACAAGACGGAATTTCAGTGAACTTCACGCTCACTCCACCTAAGTTTACACGGTGAAAATAGACACTAACTTCGTCACTTGAGCCCCAGGCCACCAGATAATAACACGGCGCTGAAATATCCTAATTTCTTGTGTCAAATATGGTAAATAAAGCGACAGACCAATTAACAATAATCGTTTTACCTCAAGCCTAAATGCCCAAACTCTCAACCCACGCGGCTATCTAACCTAAATACTTCATTAGTAACAAATTAAGTTAATAAAAATTGACTTTTATGATGGCCCTCATAGTTTGGTTTCATTATAATAATTGAGGTATAGAATATGGACATAACTTCACGGCTGTATACTCCTTCCCGAAGCATCATCCAAAGGCTGAATGGTGGAGAATGCCTTGTAGCAATAGGGGGTCCCCCCTTGCACAAACCACAGTTATATTGTAACTCCCAGTTATTTTTCACCCGGGGTCATTATACAGTATGGAATATTTGTTATTTAACCTCGTGCTAGCTAGCGGGCGTTTTGGGGAACTGTCTTTATGTAAAACTTTGACGTTCAAAAAGTGCTGGCACTCAGCCTAATTTAAATAAATGACTTTTGATTTTGAATTATAAGATAACTCTGGTTTGTGAAAGCAGGCCTAAGTCCATTTTTTTGGATGGGAAATCATCAAATGACTCCTTCCGCTCTGGGCGGTGTGGAAGGGAGTGTCAGACTCTTACTTACTAAAACCCACCCGTGTCCCTCCAGGGCCGCGGTAATTCTTTCGAACAAAATCTGCAACCCTGCAGGCACTGGCCCAAGGGGACCCCGTCAATTAAGCTGACATCTCTTGGAGGCGCGCGTGGTACACAACGCGCCGTCGAATCTGGTCCTTATCTGATGGCGAGTCACCCATCGCATGCCATCCGCAGGTCCACGCTTACGGTGGCCGGGAATCGCCCTACGACTACCGACGCCCCTGCGACTTCCGACGCCAATCTATGTACCACTCTGCACATGCATTTCAAATCAATAAACATCTTAATATCCGTGGTCAGTACACCACGCCCATCTGGGCAAGTCAGACTCCGGACTGCTCCTGCCAATTCTAGATGGAAAAACCCTATAACACTTTGCATGACCCGGAAATCGAATTCTAGACCTCATGCTCCTTGCCAGGGTTGCGGAATTTATTCTAAAGAGTTACCGCGGCCCTGGAACGCAAAGAGCATTTGGAGGGACGCAGAGTCAGACACTCGCTTCCGCTCTGCCTAGATTGGAAGGCGTCATTTGATGATTTCCCATCCGATAAGACTTCAGACTCAGTAGTAGCACTTGTGATCACGGAACCAATGAATACCCACAATCCCACATTTAGTTAGAATATGTTTATATGCATAGATTGTTCGGCCTAACCCTTCAAAACATACCTAGCCGTAATGAGATACTCTTATGTTTTTTACAAGTTCTTAATAATGAAGAACCAGTAGGTAATTGACGTGGTCTGCTGACCTCGCAATCGTACAAACAGCGTTGTGTACGTCGGTTTGACTCGTAACAAAGATTTGGCCTTATTTGGAGACACCTACGCAAATTCTACTAGATTTTTTGTTAGTTCTGTGATGATGTTAGTATGGATGTGACTTTTAGTTGTTGGATTTGTTTTTTGTTTATGCTTCTGTTTTCTACTGTTATGTTTATTTAAATAGTAACCTGGTGACATGGATTCAACTCACAGAAGACAAGATTATACACTCAGGAGAAAAGATTTTGACCCTCTTAAGACGTGCCACATGTTCAGATGTGAGATCTTCCCTTGTCTCAATTTGTTCAAAAGAGTCACCGCGGCCCCGGAACGCAAAGGGCCTTAAAAGGAACACGGATGGGTTTTAGTTTCCGCTCCACCCAGAGCGGAAGAAGTTCTTTGATGATTTCCCATCCTTAAAAAAAGAAGGCGTAACTTCATTTTTTTCTTTGATTTCTTGCTTTTGAGGTATATTTGAATGATTTGGAAATGCATTTTACTATTGCAAACTGCAACAGGATAAGTTCCAACTTGGAATCATATTAAAATATGATTTGCAGCTATTCTTTTCCTATCATATCATAACATGATCTAAAAAAAAGGCAAAATAAAAATATGTTCAAGGAAAAAACCACAAAAATATGGAAATCGCCCATCCACACTAAGCCATCGTCCTCACTTGCGCTCGCGCCGCCTGGCGCCACCGAGTCGCGGCCAGATCGCAAACACACCGTTACAAACGGCGCGAACACGAGACATAAGCGACAGCGGAAGCGGACGCGGAGATCGATGGCGCAGATATTAATCAAGGACAAGAAACAACTGGTTTGATTGTCTTTCGATTTGTTTTTTGTTATATTTAGTTTTATTGGAAGTAAGTTGTCTAGATGTTTTATTTGTGTGTCAAATATGCTCAATGCCGTAATTGGTTCTACAGGCTGTTCCAGAAGTGCGTGGTTATATTTAAGGGTGATGTTGGGTAGCTGATACATATTAAGGAAAACATATCAAAAGATTTTTTTTTTTTTTTTCATAATAATCGGTTACAAAAAACGACTAAAAAGTTTCGAAGAAAAGACTTTTCAAGCAGTCTGATACGATTGGTGACATCAAATCTGTGATGGAACTAAAGTACCTAAATGCTACCAACTGTGTTTCTTTTTAGTCGTTTTTAGTGGTCGCTTTTTATGAAAAAAAAAAAGGTTTGGATCATGTTTTTCCCTACCTAACCCTTAAATATTACCACGCACTTCTGGAACAACCTGTTTACGGAAACCAGATAACAATCACTTTCACATCAATCAATCATTCGATAATAATATTACTTACATTTGGTGCAATAGCTGGCACAATGACGTAAGTTGCTAAACCAAAATAAATCCATGTTAGTATAGATTTCCGATTAACCAAGCTAATAAAAAAACCAAGCATAGTGCATTGAAAACTTGAAATCTTTTTTCCTTCTTTTTTTTTACCCTCATCCTATTGTGTCCCACTGCTGGGCAAAGGCCTCCCCCATATCCTTCCAGACATTCTTTTCTTGCGCCACCTCGAACCAGCCTTCGCGGTGTGCATCCAAATCATCTCGCCACCGCTTTCTGGGCCGCCCTCGGCGACGCCTTCCATCCTCTGGCGCCCATTGCGTGGAGACTTTTGCCCAGCGGTCACTATGCATGCCGCTGGTGTGACCCGCCTAGTTGGGACTAGGCGGGTTTTAGCCTGGCAGCTGATGCCTTGAAATCAAAAAAAGATTTTAATAAATGATCGTACGATGCATCTACTAAAGTAATATTTTTATGCCACTTTTGAACAACCCAAAAATACCTTATGATATAGCATAATGATAAAGCAAAAAAAAGGTTTCTAACAATATTATTGTAGTGAGCGCTATATACCTACGCCTTCATTGTTATGTCTTGTAATAATTAAAAAAAACCTAATGCGTATTGTGATGTTGCGGCTGAACATAATTTAAGAAATCCTCACTCTTACTGACTAAAACTTCACCTGGCCATTCTCGGCACCAAAATACCTCAGAATGCGGGAGTAAGAACTCTCCACCATTATTTCAGGATCTGAGCCGCGTTCCCAAAAATCATTGTCCGCAACCCGCGTTACCCAAAGCTGCTTCTTTCAAACCACATAACTGTTAAAAAGTTCGTAACTTGTGCCGTCGACCCGTCCAAGTTTCTATCGATGATTTGTTGAATAGCTTTACATAAGACTGTCACTTCTGATGCAAGAATTTAAGATAATTGAATGACTGTATAAGAGATTTATTCGAAATTGTGGAATGGTGTTGAGGTAAATTGGTGCTTTGAGCTAAACCCACTGGACATTCCTGTGTTCAGTGAGTTTTAGTATATATAATTCAACGCACAGCCGAAACTGCTGGTCGTAGAAAGCTGAACTTTGGCATGTATGTAGGTAACTTGGGTAGTGTAGGGAGCACTAAGAGAGGATTTCCCGAAATTCTTACGGGAACGCGAAAAAAACAGGATATGCGCGTACAAAGTCGCGGGCAAAAAAAGCTAGTTATACACTAATTCGAATTTTATAAGATTGACAAAGAGAAAATTTAGGCTGTCAATATCCGATTAGCCCGTGTGTTTTGTTTTAATAAATAAGTAATTTCATAGGAATAAATCCTATACCGACTTGCGAATAAGCCTTTCATTGATTGGTTCCGATCCGGTTACATTTATTTAGGTGCTGGAATAAATTAATGTTTAAGGATGAATGTAGAAAACTAGATATGAGTAGGAGAAGACCGAAAAACCGGCCAAGTGCAAGTCAGACTCTCACACGAAGCAACCCGTACCATAAATCGATAAAAAAGACGTTTCTTGTATGGGTCCATAAGGTAGGTAATATTAGGTAGACCTATGTAGCTGTATAACGGGTAAACACTGAATAAAAATTAAAGTTGATATAATTTGTGGACTTTACCCAAAAGGCTTGGGTAATACTAGTTATACCTGGGTAAACTTAAGTTTACTTAACCTTCTAGCATTACCCGTAACATATAGATGAAAATATTGACGACAAAAAATGAAAAACGAAACATTTATATTTTTCGGATTTATTTATTTATTTAAACTTAATTTCATGTACAATAGTGGTACATGAGCAGGCTTAATGCATCAAGGCATTCTCTACCAGTCAACCTTTGGGTTATAAAGACTACACTGTGGTAGGTGTACAATAAATGAAAATAAAATTTAAAATAGAATTTTGTTTCGGAAAGAATACACAAATAATAAATAATACTAATAAAATACAAATAAACGCTAAAATAATAAACTAATAAATATTATATACAATAATCTTACTGATTAAGAGAATTCATAATTATCCTGATGAAGAACAACTAAGAATGACAAACTTTTAAGTAGTTAATGAATTCATATGACGTCATCAAGGAATTAATATGACATACGTCACTAATTTTGAGGTGAAAGGTGGTAGTAGCAAAAAATCTGATTGTGACATTTTAGGTATTTAACGTAGCTAATAGGAGATGTTTAGTCTTGCTTATTTTAAGCTCTCCATTGAAAATAACTGTCTCAATAGACTACTGAGAACATGCGCTTGAACTATGAGTAAATATTGTCAAACAACTTGCGTTTTAGTAAATATTTAAGAGTTTCCAGTACATTTGGAGCATCTTGAGAAAATCCGTGTTTGGTACAAGATTACACTTATTTTTGTGGCCATGTTTGTTTAACACTTAAGTATATATTCAAGTACATACCGGTCAAAATTATAACCCTACTTTTCGCTGCGGTGTGGTCGGGTAAAAACAAGCACATTTTAGAAAACCATTGCCTCTATTTGACAATAACAGACTCTCTTAACTTAAATACAAGAGGCACTTGTTGATAAGACAAGATTAACACTTGTCGATGCAAAAAATAGGCAAACAGGGACCCTACTATGAAGTCTTAAAACGATCATGATTCCGCTCTAAGAGGAAGACGGAGCTTTACATAGCGAATAGCACTATCTCTTTTACATCATCGGAATTGGATGGCATTAGCACGTCGTAGTAGCAGTAAATAAATATTCCTTGGAAAAACTACTCCAAACTTAGTCAACAACAAATACTTAAAACCAATATCTGAACAACAACCACAGGGAAACTTTAGTCCCAGTCTTTACAAAACTTACACCCCGTTATAAAAGTTGACGAATACAACCCAATACGGTTCCCCATTCTCCCCATTTCCTCCACATCGGAAACAAATCCGTTTTACGTAGAGCAATTGAATTCACCTTAGGCTTGGTCATAATAAATCGATATATCGTAATATCGATAACTTTTTAGTAAAAAATGTTCGATATTAGAATAGAATATTAATACTTTTAATTGTAGGTACACCATAAATATTTACAATAGGAGCTTAAAAATAGTAGGGTGTAACAATGGGCAATATCGGATACTTCTCGTTCAAATTATGAATCTTAAAATACCAGAAATATGTATCTACTATTTAAATTTTCTAATAAAATTTTCTGTCACTACATAATGATTTTCTGAACTAGTTTAAAAAGAATGAAAATGTAATTTTCTAGAATTTGTTGCGTGTATTTTGGGAATAATAATATAAGTAAAGGCTTAAAGCAAATGTCGACATTTTTAACCGATAAATATCGATACTGTCTCTCGAATTTCGACTCGATGTTATCGATATACCTTTTTCATTTGCCCTTCCCTAATCCCCCAAGCCCCCGACAAATAAATAAAACTTATATTTTTCCATTCAAATACTGCAATGGTGAAATTTAATCTAAACTTGTGGAATATTCAAATAGTATTTTCTATTTTGTTTCGTTTTGTATGAAGGAAATCATGTTGTAACGGAATTTGGTTCAGGGATATTAAATTGAATAATGTTTTCTGTAGGAACGATACGATTACTTATTGGGAAAAGCGATTTGAATAATAGTGCCTAAAGGAATAGCCAGATAACATTCACCTGAGTTTAAACATGGCCGATTGACAGCTTTTGTACCTACTTATAGAACATATGTCAAACAGCGATATTTGTTTTTATGTTAAAAAATATGTTTATTGAAAAATCAGCTATTACCCAATTATTAGATAATATAATATTATATAAAAAATCGTTTGGGTTTAAATAGATCAAGAAACAAAAAAAATAGTCCCTACATGTTTTAGTTTAGTTTCGCATTTTACTGTCCTGTGTTTGAATTTTAATTGTGACGGTAAAGATGTTTTTTTTTAAAGATGGGGAATCATCCAATGACTCCTTCCACTCTGGGCGAAGCGGAAGGGAGTGTCAGACTCTTACTGACTAAAACCAATGCGTGTTCCTCCCTTTTCGTTCCAGGGCTGCGGTGACTCTTTCGAACAAATTCCGCAATTCTGGAGAATATGCTTAGATGTTGATTATTCAGTTACGGAGTGCAATTCCCTGTCGGAATCTGAGTTTCTTGGCTACGACCAGGGGCCTTACTATGAAGTCTTAAAACGATCATGATTCCGCTCTTAGAAAGAGACGGAGCTATACATAGCGAATAGCACTATCCTTTTTACATCATCGGAATTGGATGGCATTAGCACGTCATGGTAGCAGTTGGGGTTATTTAACTCAAGAGTGAGTAGGTTGCTTAACTAGGCAAGCGTACTCCATCGTCGACTGAGTATATCATCGCTTACCATCAGGCGAGACAATCGTCAAACGCGAGTTAATCCTAATATATAAAATTCTTCCGTTACAGACTCACTGAGTGACTGACAGACAACGCACAACCGACACTACTAGTCGAAGAAAGCTGAAATTTGGCATGTACGCTCCTTGGGGTGAGTGTTAGGGAGCACACAAAGAGAGGATTTCCCGAAACTCCTACGGGAACGGAAAAAAACGGGATATGCGCGTACGAAGTCGCGGGCAAAAGATAGTCAATAACAAAAAAGGCATTATACTATCTGCTTAAGAAATAATAATGTTGTAAGTGATAAGATCAAGAAATCACCGAGTAACGAAGTTCCGTGTCCCAATACGTCTATACTTAGCCTGTTTGTTACCAAGGCCGTTAATAATGAGCTAAGATGTGACGCCCACGCAGGATTAGCGATACATGTTGTATTGTTATTATTTTTCACTGTCAGTCTTCGAACTAAGTGGGTATTTGGACTTATGAGTATGATTTAACTGATGTTCTTGACGGTTGGGTAAAAAAAATTGGTATTAAGAACCTATAAAAAACTGTTCAGGTATTTGGTGTTCCATATCGGTGGGTCTTTGCGCTTTTTTTTGTTATCAGGCGCCAAAGTTGTAAAACTGTCGACTTTGTCAAGTGCTATTTTAGGTACTTACTAGCTCTTACCCGCGACTTCGTACGTGCATTTACCGTTTTTCTCGTGCCCGTTCCCATATAGCCTTCCTCATGAATGTGGCTATCATATACAAAAATAATTTTACAAATCCCACTGATAGTTCCAGAGATTAGTGCGTTCAAACAAACAAACAAACTCTTTAGCTTTATTATGACAGACAAGTTATAAAGTAAATAGCAAGTAGTAAGTATTTGAAACAACAGTAATCATTTTAAATAACCAGAAAAAGATTTTGAACAAGCAACTTCAACCACCAAAAGTTTCCAGTTTAAAACTATATCCAAATATATATGGTTTCAACTGTTTTGACCTCGATAGTAAGCGATGATTGAGGTCTGAGAATGGAGCGAGTGAGCCCAAAAGATGATTTTGTTTTCTATCTGAAAGCTTTTTCGCAGTAGGACTTATATTCAGTCTCTGATAGGCATGAGCCCTACATGCACTCAAATTAAGAATCAGACACATTATCTAGCCAGTTTTGTTAACATTTTAACAGCATGCGAGAAATCCCAAACAGTTTTATCACCAGGCAAGACTCAAAGCATTTATTTCAATTAGACCATTTACAGGCACTTTTGCTTTTTCAAGGTCGGTCAGTCAAAAAGATGAAGCTATTTGCACGTTCTAAAGCGTAGATCTCTATGGAGAAGAACGTGCAAGTACCTCTACAGACACTCTTTTAAAAATATTTTTTTAATAAAGTTATGGTTACATCATTCATGTTGAAATAATACATACATATAATTAATAACAGGTCGACTAAACTTACAATTGAAGTCAAAAAAGTCTTCCACAGTTTTTGCTCTTTCGAACTTCCCCCAATAAAACTTCCATTAGTGTAGACTACATACAAAGTTTCTATTCTACCATCCTTTGCCCAACATCATACCGTTTCGTACAAAAACGGGCAAGTCTGTCAAAGGGTTCTGACGTATTATGGAATCGTATTATGTTGGTTTTTGTTAGCCATACCTTGGGAATTTGAGGTTAAAGGGGATTCCGTTGACTGTGCCTAGTATTATTTTAGCAGTCGACATTTCTGGATAGTTTAATGTTTTGGTCCAACACACGCAAAACAGGTTCCCTTTCTCATCCGTCTAATTCTGACATTAGCACATCATCAATATACTTATATAAAATCTTTCGTTACTGGGGACTGACTGAGTGACCGGCAGACAACGCGTAGCCGAAACTACTTGTCGCAGAGAGCTGAAATTTAGCATGTAGGTTCCTTGGGGATTGTAGGGGAGCACACACAGCATACATCATCAGCTGCCTAGCCTTTTCCCAACTATATTGGGGTTGGCTTCCAGTCAAACCGGATTCAGCTGTAAACCAATATTTAACATGGAGCGGCTGCCTACCAGACCTCCACGACCCAGTAACTGGGTAACACGGTACTTCTTGGCAAGACCGGTCTCAGATTTTCTGGCATCTGGCAATCCATAATGACTGCCAAAGATCTACAAATGACAGCCGGGACCAACGGCTTAACGTGCTTTCTGAGGCACGAAAGAGTCTCGGTATGTTATTATCGCGCCAGGAGCTCCTCAACTTTAATACCAAATACAGTAATTAAATTAAGAAGCAATATTAACGTCAGAACTCACTCAAAGCAAATACATGGCTGACACAAAAACCTTAGGAAATGTACAGAATTCTATAAACAGACCTTAGAAAGTTGAAAGGTCAAATTCTGGACATAATTCTAAGTATCCACCAATTTTATTAGACCTCTCCAACCTGATTTTGTATTAAAAACCCACTTCAACTACTACAACTACAGTTCAAAATATACTAGCTCCTGTGCTATAGACGCTCACGCTGCCAGGGGCATTTCAACCTTACCATGAAAAAGATAGAATGGATTTTTCCTTGAGCAGTCAGTGACATATGAAACGAGTTCCATTCATTACCTGCTATGACATGGACTGATGAAAAATGATGTCTCCAAACCCGTACTTAGATGATGAAAAGAACAGTTTATGCGAGATGTAAGCATGAAATGAATGGGACGACGTTTTTCTTAAAAGAGTGTTATAAGTTGGAAAATGGTAACTGACGATGGGAACATTCGGTTTATTTGATGGGTTATTTAAAGTAAGATTTTCGTAGGACTTAATAAAATGCGTTTAACCTTATTCTGTACAAGAAAGTTTATGTGGAACTCTTCTTCTAAGTAATCTCAAGTTCGTCCTAATTTGTGGCATCACTTCTTCCTTCCAGTTGTAACACTACCTAGTGTTGTCAGTCTTTTTGTAAATTTGTCGTTCATAAAGTTAATTGCATGTAACGATGATTAAAGTAGCTTGTGACAATAATTTAATTTTAAGCAATGACCATTGCTTGCTTCTGCTGCACCCATCACTTCCCGTGGTTGTCGTAACATGGACGTGCAGTAGGCTACAGTAAGGGTAGGCCAGCCCATACATAATGCCTGAAAAAATAAACGCACTACAGTATTCAGGGTTGAAATCACGATACTGACGTTGCGAATTTTCGTCCTTTCAAAGTGGACGAATTCTTTTTTTTGGCATTATTTATGGGCTGGCCTACTCTTACTGTAGCCTACTGCATGCGCATGTGTCGTAAGAGGCGACTAAGGGACTCCCCTGAGTATGGGCAGCAGCATTCTCTGTGCATTGCAACAGCTGTACTGCCATCGCAACCCGTCTGCCAAGTGTGGCGATTATGGCAGGAGGGCCTATGTCCAACAGTGGATGTCCTTTGGCTGATATGATGATACAAGAATCTAATACTTTCTACAGAATAATTTTTCTAACCTTCTTTTATACGCGACAGCCGTATCATTTTTCTCTGATTTTCTATGTTATTCACTAACAAAACAAAATTATAAAATTTCTAGTCTTCCAAAGTTACCATGCTTCATATTGATGAAAGCGGGCCTCACAAATATGTGATTAAAGTTAAAGTTACCTTCCTGTGCTCAGATCCCCGTGCCACCTATCCATTTATCACCGGAGTTAACGCCGATACCAACATCGTCAATAAAATTATGTTCTAAATCGATGGATTTTGGGATTGGAAAGTGGAAAAAGTTTAGTGCAAATAGTATTAAGCCATGGATCATTTGAAAAACTTGTTTTATGGACACGCCACTATATTTGATTTTGGCTTCAAAGCGTTGCAGAGGTTGGAAACCTCTGCAACGCTTTGAAGCCAAAATCAACTGTGACAACCGCTGAGGCAAAACGGGTCGTCAAGACCCGGAGAAATGATTCAAGTGCCTGGGATCAACGAAATTAATTTGCACAGAACAGCCGAAACTGAAACGATTACAGAAAAATTGGTTGGTTATGTTGTAGATCGATGGATTTTGAGACCGGAAAGTAGAACATTTTGAAAACAAATGCCATGCTTCTGTTGACATACTTTTTTTATGGAACAAACCTGCTACTGGCCACTATATTCCAACTACTGCCACTCTCAAAAATCACAATCAATGTGACATCCACCGAGGCAATCTAGTTCGTAAAATAGGTACAGAGAAATTATTCAATTGCCTTGGATCCCGTAACGAAATTAATCAGCATAAAACAGCGTATACTAAACTAATCGGAAAAAAAGATACTACAGCACGTTACTTCACAAATATTTCTAATCTTCCCAGTTACCATGCTTTATATTGACGAAAGCGAGCCTACCTGAAACATACATGATTAAAGCTACCTTTATTCGCTAGATCCGCGAGGGGCGACCCATCCATTTATCACAGGAGTTAACGTCGATACCAACATCGTCATTAAACTAACGGGTGGTTAAATTTCAAGGGCCGATGTTGATTTTGAATAAAACACAAACTATTTAGGAAATTATTGTAATTTTATTTTATTATGATATATTGGTATTACTCAATTATGTATGGAACAAAATATCGGCCAAATGGGCGCCGCGACCACGGCGGCACACCTCCATCCGATGGTCCAAATTTTCGATGACCCTGAGGCATAATGGAGGTTCTATGCCGTTAATGTGCCGAATTATCTCATCCTTTAGCTCTTGAATTGTTGCTGGCTTATCGACGTACACCTTTTCTTTCAAATAACCCCAAAGAAAAAAGTCCAACGGTGTCAAATCACATGATCTTGGCGGCCAATTGACATCGCCATTACGTGAGATAACACGGCCATTGAATTTGTTGCGCAAAAGAGCCATTGTTTCGTTAGCTGTGTGGCAAGTGGCACCGTCCTGCTGAAACCACATATCGTCCACATCCATATCTTCCAATTCGGGCCATAAAAAGTTCGTTATCATCTCACGATAGCGAACACCATTCACAGTAACTGCCTGACCGGCCTCATTTTGGAAAAAATACGGCCCGATGATGCCGCCAGCCCATAAACCGCACCAAACAGTCACTCTTTGTGGGTGCATTGGTTTTTCGACAATCACTCTTGGATTCTCATTCGCCCAAATGCGGCAATTCTGTTTATTGACGAATCCACTGAGGTGAAAATGTGCCTCATCACTGAAGATGATTTTCTTCGAAAATTGATCATCCACTGTTGCCATTTCTTGCCACCATTCTGCCCATTCACGACGTTTGGAATGGTCAAGAGGCTTTAGTTCTTGAGCCAATTGCACCTTGTAAGCGTGTAAATGCAAGTCTTTATGCATAATGTTCATCAACGACGAGCGTGAGAGGTGCAATTGTTGGGCACGACGACGAGTTGAGGTGGACGGCTCTTCAGCCACACTATCGCGAACAGCAGCAATATTTTCTGCAGTACGAGCTGTACGAGCATGCACTGGTGTTCTCACATCTTCTACAGACCCGGTTTGCTCGAATTTTTTCACGATTTTTGCGATTGTACGCACATTTGGACGATCAAATTGACCAAAAAAATCACGAAGTGCACGATATGCATTTTGATTTGAACGCCCATTTTCATAATAAGTCTGGATAACTTTAACACGTTGTTGGATTGTGTATCTCTCCATGGTTCAAATTGAGTAAGTCTGAAACAGAGAAATGTCAAATAAAATTCGGAAAAAAACTTTAACCACCCGTTATATGTTCTTGGTCGACGGATTTTGAGAGAGAAAAGTTGAAAATTTTGAGTGCAAATGTTACTTGGCTGGGTGCTATGGTTCTTTGATACTCTAGCTAAATATTTTAACTATGTAAGTAGTCTCTGTTATGAAATCAGCTCACCTGAAACAAAACAAATTGAAACCTGAACCTTCTTATTTATTAATTTAATTTACCTTCTACGACACGTAGTACTGTAGCCAATCATCATGGATGGATCACGGATGTCCACTGCTGGACGTAGGTCTCCCAGAGTCACCACATCGACCGGTCCTGTGTTTCTCGCATCCAGCGGATTCCCTCGCCCTTCTCCAGTTCAGTTGACCTTGTGGCCTTCCAACGCTTCATCTTCCGGTAAGCGATGGCCACACCGGAGCCTTTTGACTCCATCGACTATCTGTTCTGCGAGCAATGTGCACTGCCCATTGCCCACTGCCACTTAAGTTTGGCGATTCTTCGGGCCATGCCGGTAACCTTGGTTCCTCCTGCGGATATCTCTATTCCTGAGTACAGAAGCCAAACTATTCATAATTATAGTGACTGAAAAATGTAAGTAAATAGCTACAGAATATTAAATTACAAATTACAACGGAAGCATCCGCTCTATGCTCTATGGGACTGATAGATATGGCGACGCTAGGGCCAATGTACAGACAGCAGTGGACGTCTTTCAGCTGAATAATGATGAAAGTCAGAAAGAAAAAGGATTCAAGGAAGGCCTCCAAAATATCGGTTTTAGAAGCGGTTAAACTCGTGATACACTATTCTATGAAGAACTAGCAGAAATCCAAGACATTGACACAAATAGTAGTTGCTACAGGGAAGAAGAATTCACACACTTCTTAGTACATTTTTATGTGTATTCTGCATGTATTGGCACACTTTATTTAAGTTATTAGGTTTACTTAGGCATACCTACTAGCTTTTCCTGCAGGACCCGTGCCCAAGTAAAGAAGCCACACGACACTCAATAACAGTGTAGCTTTGTATCATTTAAAGAATTTTCGTAATCAGAACAGCACTTTCCGAGATTATCTTCAAGAAACAAACAATAACCTGACCATTACTATTATTTTAAATTAAATTATTAATGTTATCTACAAGTTTCCTGATACTATTGGTGTGTTAGACCACACGACTCAACTGAAAGCGACAATTAAAAACACAGTCCACGAAGACAAAGAACAAAATGGAATACCTGACAACGCACACATTTCCTTATAGATTGAGTAATCTCGATTATAATCGAAGAAATATGCTGTTTACTATTGTTGAATATAATGTTATTGTTTTAATGTAAACATTCGTACAGTAAGAATGATAATACGACGTTTATATATAAAGTAACAGATAATTTTGTTGTCAGTGCGCTGAGAGATGCGTGCCCCGGAATAGTTCGTGATACTGTGTTGTGTTCAGTTGGAATATAAAGTGAAAGAAAGGTACTGGTTACTTTTAAAATATATTGAGATACTACCATGAAGCTAGTTTGCTTACAAAACTAACTTCAACGATAGATTCTCTTTTAGTTCATAATCTTACAAGTATTTTTCTTCGGTAGTTTCGGTTGTGCGTTTTTTGATGGATCACTTAGATTTATTATTTCATTGTAAAGAGCCATATCACCTTAAAATCTACAATGGACTTAAATATAGATAGGTACTTTTTTAATCTTATCATCTCAATAGTAAATAATGACCACAAATGCATAAAAGAGTTTTTCAGAATCTGAATAGATGTCTCATCATATTCTTTTCACCAACTTGCTATGCATAAACCTCTTTTCTCGTGTGCCAATTCCCACTGATCTGCAAAGATTGCAAAAAAAGCTATTAAAATAAAATTTAATCATGATACGTAAGAGACTTACGATAAGGAAAGGTAGGGCAAAACATTATGGAAACAGTGAAGCGTTAAATTTTCACCGCGTAAGCTTATGCCAAGAAAATTAACAATGTGTACTTGTAAATGAAATTGTATGGCTCTATCTCGGGTTTACCTATCTTGCGAAAATCATGACTGGTAACATATTCTACTAATTATAGTACTTTGTATAGGATGATTACATCGAAAAAAAAAATATTTAGGGAAAACAAACTTGTACTATTACTGTGTGTTACAGTCAACAAATTAAAAGTAGGCTAATGTACATCCACGACGTTTCCACAGATTACTTAGCTTAAAGATACAGTGTGGACACAACATTTCAAATTACAACAACATAAATAAGAAGACAAAAATAATAATAATAAAACAGCGACAGGAAGAGACAAAAAGCAAATAATATGTAATGAAAACATGCTAAACAGTAGGTAAAATAGGCAGTACTCCATGTTAAATAGATTGATTTTTGGTGCTAACGACCAGATAAAATTCTATTCTTCCTACAACTACTTCTCTGCAATCATCATCATTAGTATTCAGTCCAGAATCACCCACTGTTTGTCGGACATACTTCTTGGTTCCGAGTGTCCCTCATTCAGGTGTTTCCCGTGAATTTGACGAGATTCCTCATATGCAAAAAAATCGGTAAAACTAACTTTATTTGTTATGCAACCAAGACGAAGAAAACACGCAGTCAGGCAGATGATGGATTCCATAGCATTAAACCGAAAGTTTAAAAAAAATCTCTTAGCATGAGATTTGAAAGGAAAACAAGACAGTAAACAACAATATCGGAATACTGAGAAAACTGCCTTGTTTTTCTTAATGGATTTTCCTTGAAATTGAAACTTTGCTTTTAAGTAGGTAAACAAAGTATTCTAATCATAAACATAATTAAATCATTTCTCGAAGTTAATTATTGTTTTTTTTTATGTTTACCTGGAAGAATGTCTCTATATATTTATTTACTCGTATTTCCCTTCTTTTAGTAAAACACATTCAACTCCAATTGGGATACCTACATTAGAACATTCAGCAGCACAGACGGCGACCATGTCGAAAATTACTTTACTGAGTCTAACTGCCAAACAAAAGCAATAATAGTATAATAAATTTAAACTGTTAATGCTTATATACTCTCAACTTTAACGACCGTTAAATAAGCAAATCATATAACTACAAAATAAAAATTAAAATGTCATACGTTTATATTTATTTACCTAATGACTACGTTCAGCTCAAAATGCTAAAAGTGCCTTTCTCCATTACAGATGGAGAAACTCATACTACTACTCCTGTCAGTATTGACAACAATCCGCTCAAACCCAGTGATGACCAGGCAAGGACTCGCACAACAGAAGACCAGGGCCACGTTCTGTGCGAGCCTCCTCAATTTCAACAACTTCCACTACTCTTTAGAGGAACAGAGGAACGTAACAGGCATACCAGCTGATATGAGCATCCACTGGAAGACTGGCAAGGTCTTCTTCACACTCATCAGTGAAGAAATGAAGATGAGTCTCCAAGTCATGCACCCGAGTGGTGAATTCGAAATCATAAAAGTTGCCGGCCTCGGTCAGTCGACTTGCGTTGATAACCTAAACGACATCGTGTATTTAGCCACTGATAACGGTGTCTATAAGTACAAAGATGACAGCTCGATCGAATTATATACAGCTTTAGGAGAAGATGTGATGTATATCGCCGTGAACAGCGATGGCAGTGCAATGTATATAGCTACTTGGCCACAAAACCGAGTCCACAAGATCACGAATGATGGTCAAAAGCAGGAAACATTTTCGGCTATACCAAACGGTCATGGTTTGACTGTGGACCCCAGAAATAACTTGTACTTCGTAGCTACAAAGACCTCGTATATTCTGAAGAGTGGAAACACAGTTCCAATCAAAATCAAAGGTCTACCCAGTGACAAAATGACAGGGGTTTTCGTCAGTCGATCTGATGAAGTCTTCGCCATGGATGAGAATAGCAACTTATATGTCGTAAGCCCTGAAAACACAAGTGCAAGACGTCTGGGATCATTTGGCATCACTGGTGTGAATTCCTTTGCAATGGATTCAGCAGATAATGTGCTTGTTGGAGTCAAAGGCTCCATTTTGAAATTCAATGCATATGAAAAGACTTCTTGCCCGGAGAACGAAAAGTAAATTTTTGAATGTGTTTTGTGATTTACTAGTTGTGTGTAAACAAATTAACGTAGTTAATAATATCTAATGTACCACCTGTATTTCTTGACATGACTGACTTCATTTTCTATTTCTCGTGCCTCGCTTCTGTCAACACTCTCCATCCATTTCTTATTTAATATTTGTGTATCTTGGCACTTGTAACGCAAAGAACTAAGCTTTTTATTCTGTCTTCCTCGTCCTGTTGCTTTCAATGAAAGGTGAGTTTTAACAAAAAAAAATATATTAATGTATTATCGTGTACCTAGGTCAACTTTGACCCGCAAGAGATCTTTAGGATAGAGAGTTATGGAAAGAGACAGTGGAGGCCTTTGCCAAGCAGTGGGACATAAATTTAGCTATTCAAAAAAAAAACCTAAATAGCAATAGTTCTATACCATTTCGCAGTAGGCTCGCTCCCTAATACTTACATAGATGGGACTTCAACATTTTCGGAAAACAGTGGGTGTCCTCTAAATACATATATAATATCTACACCTCTCTCAAAACTTTCAAGGAATATAGTCATGATTTCATGAATGAATTTGCTCTATTTTTTTTTCTAATGTTAAAAATTCTGAGCCTTACCTAACTAGGTACTTAAACATGAGAAGTTCAAGGTGGGTCTTTCATGAGTCCTGTCACTATCCATGACCAAATTAGTTCGAACAGAGACTTTGTAGCAATTTAGATTTTAACTTTTAAATAAAAGCTTTAATACCAACTTGAATTGATTGGAGTTTTTATAGTGATGAGGACCTACATTTTTTTTTAAATAATAAATTAATAACATTCACAAGTGGCTTTAGATGACCCTTCTTTTATTTATTTAAAATGTACAATTTTTAATCAGTACCAGCAAGAAAGGCAAGAGGCACAGTCGCAAAAGGAAAAACAAGAAGCGAACCACTACCACAACCGAAGCCACTGAGGAGGAAGAAGAAGAAGAATAAACTATTTGACTTATAAAATAACTATCTTTCTTTTGTTACCACGGTCAAATATATGCCTCATGTTAATGGACGCTATTTTAAGATTATTGTCGCTACTAAAAAAGTACTGCCGAAATAAAATGTTACAGACAAAAACTGGTTTTAATGACATCTATGTATTTCTGCAGGAACTATCTGCTCTTCACATCTCGCACAGCTATCTGTTAAAATAAATAATGAAAAAACTAGTGAGACAAAGTTTCAATAACGATTATCTAGATGGCAGCACAGACACGATGCGTTTAGTTAATACCATAGATTATTAAAAAAAGTTATATTGACCAAATCAAATATTTAGTATTGTAAAATAATAAAAGATTTTCTAACAACCTATCAGCTAATTCACAGGAAAAAATGTAAAGTCAAAAATCACGAGCAAGACACTATAGTTTTTAGCAATATCAAAACGTTGTAACAACGATATTGCCAGATCAAAAATTTTAATCAGCAGAATGGGAAAACTTAGCAGATGGGAATAAAGCGTTTGCTGATTTTATAACTGAATATTTAACTTTATTTTTTTACTGTCGCACTTGTTTTTACGAAAAGCAGACGATCAACATTAGTCACGCATCAATATGGTTAATTACATCTTGGTTATGATAATTTTTATTTTTTATTTTCTCAGCCTACCTATCACTTTTCCTGGCTCCACATGTAGACATGCCTATAGATTTAATTTGATTTGTGCTTTCTGTAGAAAGAGACAAAGCGGATATACATACATTCAATTGCTGCCACTTTTTGGTAGCTATAGTCGTAGTGACCAGTAATAACGAAGTGGCACTGACAGCCTGTGACGCGGACTAATAGGAATTGCAGAAAAAAACAATAGCTGGATACACGATAGCATTGTCTCCCTTGCACTTTTCTGACCATCAGGCAGGCAATGCACAGCTTAAGGGTTTGCATACTATTTCCAAAATAAAAAAAAAAAATCAATTGACGAAATCGACATCGACCGTTCCTGTCGTAGTGAAACTTAGAGGTCTCTGTCCAGCTATGGATGACTTTCGACTAAAATGTACGATCGTTATGAATTAATGGATTTGTATAGCAAATAGTAATAATTTTATTAGTTTTCGAATTGACAATCTTATCCTGTCTGAGCTGACTTTCAAGGATTTTATATTTCTATTTATGTAGTTCAAAATTAACATTCCTCTCAAGCCCCGCCGGCACACCGGTGTGCCGGCAAGAAAATTCAGTCAAGCACCGCCGGCACACCGGTGTGCCGGCTGGGTACACGCGGTTTAAATCTCTATTATTATTTATACGCAAGGCCGATTTTCCTGTAGCAAGGTTTACACGCTCGCGGAGAGATATTGTTGTTCGTCTACCATAGACTCCGACCAAAAATATAATTTGGAAGTATTAAAAAAATAATGTAAAACAGACGCTTCGAATCGCAATGGCCGCCGAGTGCGCGCTCCGTACGTTTTGAGTGAAAAAGTGTGTGTTTAGTGATTTATTCTACGGTAAGTGTACAAATATTTACTTCTAAGTAGTTATTACATCGTTTTATATAATATTTGCAAGAAATAACATTATAATAATAGTTTTTTTGATCAAAAGAAAGTCACGGGTAAATGTCGTTGTTCGCGCAGCCACTATTTATGATGAATTTATATTTTTCTTGTGTGTAATCAACGATATGTAGATAAATATTCGTATATAAGTAGTTATTACACAGTTTTACTCAATATTTTACGAAAATACGTCATAATTAGACCTAATTTGGCAAAGAAATGTACCGTGAGAAAACCGTTACTTTTTTCTTTTGTTCTCAAGAATTATTACTGCTTTTGGTTGTAATCGTCGATAAGTAGATGAATATTCATTTATAAGTACATAATACATCCTTGTAGATAATATGTGCACGAAATAACATCACAAATATACTATTTTTGATCGTTGGAATAGCCGTCTTGTTTTTGAGAATTTTGAATCGTTTTACACGAATAATAGTGTATCTGAAGGATTTGTGAAACTCTAAAACTAATAATCATTCATTATCATCATCATTTGAGGTGTATTTCATACTATATAAATCATATTTCAATGATTTGCATGTTGAGTGCCAAAAAGTTCGTTGACCGTTGACAGTAATGACAGCTATCTAACTCAACTATGCTGACCAGTCATATCTAAGAAATGATGATGTTATCGATAAAATCGATGTTTTTGTGATTTATTCGAAAATTTGACCGACTTCAAAAAAAAAGAAGGTTCTCATTTCGTTGGTATGCATTTCGCGTAGTAGGTACTAATGTAATTGATGAAACAATTTTGCACACATTGTAAACATATAATATCACGCTTGCATTCCCTGATGAGCAGGCAGAGGTGTGTAATACACCCACCCCAAAACACAAATAAAAACAAAAAAGGCATTTATTTATTTAGTTTCAATTACCCTCTGCACTTACAGTAAGTACCAACATGCAAAGCATTAGCTAGTAATATATAAAAAATAAACTATAATAATGTCATAACAGGTAATGTCATTGCCATACATTTTGTACTAAGCATAAGCGTTAACGCTACAGAAAAATATTTTGTCTCGGGTAATTTTGTATAATATACAGTTTATTATAGTTTATATTTTATAAGTTACTAACTAATGCTTTGCATGTTGGTACTTACTATAAGTGCAGAAAGTAATTGAAACTAAATAAATAAATAATAAATAAATACCTTTTTTGTTTTTATTTGGTCGCACACAACAACTATAAATATACTAATGCATGGCAATTTATTTTTATAGATATGGCTTCTTGGAGTGGACGTGGCAATGACCAGACCAGACTTCCTCGACATCCTCCACGATGAGGAGTATGAGGACTAGGAGCGGCTGGAGGAGACGGAGCCCATCAAGGTAATTGTAATATGATTGACACCCACCCAACCTAATATTATGAATGTGAAATTACTACTATGTCAGCACTAGCATGAGCATGACTCATAGAGTGACGCGGCGCGCGGCGCGCCACGTTCCTCGCTTATCTTATGTTTACATTAACAACATTAGGTGCGAGTACAATAAGAGGGCTTTGTTGGGCTCTTGGAAATATTATAATGAAATGTGATTCATGACTCTGTTTTCGAGTTTGATTTGTTGTTCAGTTTTGGTGTGGTTAGTGTTGTGTAGTGACTTTAGATAATAAGACAATATAGTGGCCAAGAATCCCATATTTTGTTTTATGTTGGTGCTATTTTATGTGAGGTCTTATCTAATATTTTCAATAGTTATTTTACCTCAGCTCTGATTTTTCACAATAACGTGCGCCCAGTGTTTTTTTTTCTGTATATAAAATGAAAACCTTTTCTTTGATAGGTGAAGGTCGAGGTCAAGATCGAAGAAGACGTGGTGGTGGAGCAGCCGCAGCAGCGTCGTCCAAGGCGCGGCCGTGCAGCTCGGCCTGGCAGTGCTGCGCAGCTGGCCGAGGAAGGGGGCGAGGGACACGTGTATTTCTGTGTACCTTCAGATTTTTTAAAATAAAATACGTATTTTTCAAGAATAATGTTTATTGTTTTTCTTCCCTATTTACATTACAAAATAATCTAACTAAAATGTGTTATTATTTTGCTTCTACCAACCTTATCGATATTTTATCCTAGTAGTGTGTCCCGTCACTACGACATTTGAAGTGCGAGGGGCACTTCAAAACGTTTTTTTAGGTGAATTCCGAGGTTGTTATCTTTATTTTTTTCCATCAAAGTGAGTAAGTATTTATAGTAATATGAAAGTATAGCTCAATCTTGTTCAGGTTTGACTAATATTCAAATTCAAAAACCTAATATACCATGAGAAATTAGCTAACACAAAAAACATGCCGATTAGTTCCCTCTTCAAGGAAATCTTATCACATTACAATTATAGTGGCATATTTTTACGACATACAGGTAGCTATCAATCGATAAAGGTTTATGTAGTATCCTAGAAACATTTCTCATTAGAAACCTCTCAATATAACTATGATGAGCGTTTACAAAGTCATGCATTTTATTACGCAAATTCAAAAAAACGGCTCGGCGGACTATGAAGTTTGAGTATGAATATTATGAAAATTTTATATGGGACTCTGCAAAAAAAAGGCTCTTATTAGATTACTTGTTTATTCTTATTGGAGAATCCAAAATTTCGTGTAAATTGATACCGTAGTTTTATCAGAAATCGACATAACACGGGAACAAACACACAATTCAGCTAGCTCTTTGATAACATCATTTGTTTATAATACAAGTCTCGTAATACGAGCATTGTTTACATTTTAAATTATAATCAGTCTATTCAAGCACCCAAAAAAGTTTACAGTACGTGCCTAGAGCCAGTAGAAACATCAACAAAGCGTTTTTTGTGAGTCGCGGCGTCAGCATTTCGCGCCGCCCACTTGACAGCGGAGCTTGACGGTATGTCAGAAATTTGATACGCCCGGAGCGTGAGAGGTTAAAGAAGCGATATCGTCGTTTAGTAAACCATACCGCTCAGCGCCCAAGTCAATTTTGGCGACTTTAATTTTTCGATGTCATTGGGTAGAACTCTTTGTCGCGGATTGAACTGACAGTATTACACTTGGCGATCAACCAAACCAAGGCCAAAATTCAAATGGTTCGTACAACGCCTTCGTGCAGACGCCAGCACATCAAACTATCCGAAACTGTTAAATTTTCCCACCAACCTTGACCCTTATGTAATAGTTTTAAAGTTGAAAATCTATTAAAGAAATTTGACAGATTGTTGTAGCTCGATGTGCTGGTGTCTGTACATTGGTTACAATAAACTAATCAGTTTTTCCGCTCTACTGTAAAGTTAGTAAAATGACTTAGAACTACAAGAACAAACATTGATTTCACCCAGCGGTTCAACCAAACATCTTTATTGTGGGGAAAAACAATATTTTAAATGGCAACACCAACTTGTCCTCCAAATCAACCTATTTTCTTTTCTGTCACTCGGTTCATTCATTCATTTATTTGTCAAATTGTCATACGCGTCGCCGATGTGTCAGTGGGCGATCGTTGCATAGCGTGTTATTTGTGTCGTAAATGTGGTTCGATTATGTGATAATGAGAAGACACGCGCTTTACTACATTATAATTAAGTGATGCGTGTGTTTTGAGTTTAGTGTCGTGTTAAAAAACGTTGTTTTCATTTGTATGTCATCGGACTCTTCAATATGGCGGCCCCTCGTCACAAATCACAACAGAAAAATATATCTTCGATATTTTCGAAGTTGCATGGGGCGTTCTCGGACGCGGTATGCCCCACTAAACTTGCGACCGATAAAAGGACATTGGATAAGACTTGGAAATTGATGGATAAAGTAGTGAAACTGTGTCAGCATCATAAGATGAATTTGAAAAACAGTCCGCCGTTTATTCTGGACATTTTACCGGATACGTATCAGCGTTTGCGTGTTATATACTCGAAGTACGAGGACAACATGCAGGCGTTGAATAGCAACGAACATTTTAACATATTTATAATTAATTTGATAAGGAAATGTAAGCAGGCTATAAAGTTGTTTAAAGAAGGTAAAGAGAAGATGTTTGATGAGAACTCTCACTATCGCCGTAACTTGACGAAGCTTAGTTTGGTGTTTAGTCACATGTTGAGTGAGTTGAAGGCGATGTTCCCGAACGGCACGTTTGCCGGCGACCAGTTCCGTATCACGAAGAGCGACGCTGCTGAGTTTTGGAGGACAAACTTTGGAAACAGGTTAGTTTAACCATCTAAATATAATAGAAAAGCCATAATTTGACCATCATCAAAAAGTAGGCAAATGTATAAATTTTTGTGTCTATTTGTAAGTAGGTTCATAATCCCTGTCCCCCAGGGCCCCCCTGGGATTACACTATGACCAAACAAAGCTTAGTCAATGGGTCATCTTAGCCCATCAAAAATCTCTCAACTCTATTGATCAACAAAATTATATTTGAAACCAAATAAATGCAAATTGTATTGTAATCTGTATGGATTCAATACAGCTTGTGAGCAATGCAAGCAAAGTCATAATAAAAATGTCATCACTTATGAACACGACTTAATCTTTGACTGCCATGGTCGTCTGTAGCCGACAAATGAAAAAGTGCCTCACACACCACTGTTGGCTAGAGCCTTGTGGTTTGGCGTCGGGGGCACACCTATGCGTTTACGTTATGGTGTTCAAAAGGTCATTCTTGAAAATAATCGTTGGCCCGGTTTATTGATTGGTTTCATCAAGTAACCTCAGGTGAGAGACAGCAATATTGGTTGCGAACCAAGGTAGACTGTTGCAAAATGGAGTTTTGTAGACCCATTAAATGTGAGGGCATTGCCTCTATCTAAAACATGACTGATATGCTGGAGTACCTATTCACCTGTATCTTGGAGGACTTAATAAACACTTGATGCTGGCACTATTAACGGGTGCACAGTCCCATAAACCACATGATTGTGGTCCACGCTGATTGCTTAACTATTGCGTCTGCTGTGCAAATAGCAAATTGTTAACATGGCCATATACCAGGCCCAAATTATCTGTGAAACTATCAACTTGAAAAAAAAGAAAAGGCTTTAATACTTTCGGTGCCCAGAACTCAGCATATGGGTTGAACAAATTATTGTTTGACCCATATGCTGAGGTCTGGACACCAAAAGTGTAACAAAAAGGTTAACACCATGTTACAAAGAAACTTGCGCCAATATTTATGCATACCATAACTAATCAAAATGAATAATTTCAAATAAAAGTTAGCAAGTTGAAATAATTTTACCTGTATTCTATCACTCATTTTGTTTAGTTACATTAGGGTAAAATAGCCATTTTACCCTAATATAACTGAACAAAATGTTGGTTTGAAAATATGGTCTGTTTGGTTTCACCAGGAAAAGTTTCCTTGCTGATTTAATCATTAGACTAAAAGGGGTATTATGAGCTCATAACAAACACTAAATATGTATTTATCAGGATATTTATGGAAAATCAGACTTTCCTGCCTGTTGGGCAATGCCATGAATAAGCTACTAATGCATATTTTCAAAATTAAAAACTTTAAAATATGTCATGATGACTCATAATATGTCAGAAACTGCAGATCCCAATTTATTGTTTTTTATGGTGAAGAACCAAGCCAACCCGAAACCTTGTCAGAACTTCCAAATTTATTTGTGACTAGCCCGCCCCGGCACCCTTTTTAAGAACCATCTCCTGAAAATAACACACACCAATAAAATAATTTGCGAAATTGATCCAGCTGTTCACGCATAATGCCGTGACCAAGGGAAATGGGGATTCATTTATATTATATACTCATATATTGGTGCAACTCTCAAATTTTAAAATCATCATAACAACAATGTTAAGTCGGTCAGGGTGCTGGACATGGCTCAATAGTCAATAGTGTAAAGAATAAGTTAGTAAGCCAAATTCTGCTCTTTACAAAAGTTCCTGAGGGAGGTAGTCTTGTTGAGACCCCAAAGTACATTTTCAGTGAGCAATCATTTTCATTGCAGAAAAGATACCTGAGCCAAACTATAAATTTTTTAAATGGTACCCCATATTTTACCCCCGAAATGACGCCGCTAAGCCGAAGTCCGTACCCTGGGTGCCTCTAGCAAGCGATCATTTAGTTTAACTAAGTTTGTAAGCCCTGGCTGGGGGCCTTAAATAGTCCAGTTAAGCAGCAACCAGCCTAAGTGTGCTAAAAGCGAGTGGTCATCGTCCAAAAAAAAAATCATTTTTAATAACTGAAATGGCACTGACATAGGAGGCAAAATATTTTTCCTCTATTAATTGTGTTTTCCTTTCCATTGCAAGTTTAAATGAGGAAAGTACTGCATTTTAATAACTTTTTCACAAAGCATTCAACATGTTATTATTTCTATTATTTTATGCACAGAATTTATTGATAAAAAATACCAAATAGGTACTTGAAGTATTTAGAATTATCACGAGTGGCATACTTCTTTTAACCACAATTGTTATCGTGTATTTTACATTTTTCTATAATTTTAATGTAGTAAATTTCAATTTTTCTACTTTGTAGTCCACTACTTTTGTATTAAATTTACAAGAAAAAGTGTGTGACTGTTGTGGAACACTCGGTTGGAACGAAATTCCTTTCGTAGTATATTTTGTCCAGGGATGAAGAATCGTGACACCCTATGGATAACCGTCTACACTAAAGAAACGGTTGTAGCGGAAAAATCTTACACTTTTTTTCGCCTAGCAGTCCGTACCGTGCGATAAGGAACTTCGTTCCAATAAATTAATAGGTAACGATTTCTCAATAAATTAAAACTCACGTATTTATTATAACATTATTACAAAATGGATAACAATTAATCTGTCCTTTGGACCAGTCACGCAACATGGCTTCTCTACTTCTATAATTCTGTAGTCTTCATCAGTCTCTTGTCAACATCTCAGTTAATATTATAGGTATAGACCAACCACTTTTCTAACAATATCATGTCTGACAGAGTCCATCCTTCATCACCCACTACTCCTAAATCCATCTACCTTCACAAAATTTTCCTCACTCGTCTACATTCAAACTTAAAACTTTCCTCAAGACATTTCCTCATTCCTCTTCCAAGCAATAGTTTTCATAAACCCCAGTTTACAAATGTACCTATAAAAAAGAAAACAAATTGGTTGAAATTATAAGGTAAAAGTTATGAGGTAACAAACATTAAAAAAAAATACAACCGAATTGAGAACCACCTGCTTTTTTTAAGTCGATTAAAAAGTGACACGACAATAACTCCTTGAGTAATAAACTCTGCCTAATGTCTAACAAGAAATTACCACTCATTTAGCTGTCTCCACAACACTGTTGTCAAAGAATCTCTCCGACAATTAATACTGTGCTACAAAACAATGGGAGGTTTAATTTCTCACATGGCACACTACACTTCCTTAATGAATGTCATAGCTTTCCCATGAGAATAAAGTATGTTTTTTCTATTATAATCTAGACTTGGAAAACATGCTATCATGTAGTCAAGTAATATTATATGTATTAGAATCTTACCTATAAATAGTAATATGTATTAAATATAAATGCCAATGTGAGTTTGTTTGTTACAACTTGGCACATGGGTAGACCATGTCCCGGAATAGGATACAGTATATTTTTTATCACTGGTGTATGTTCCCTCGGGAGAATTTTTGAAAAGCACGCGGGCGAACATGCTGGCTGAAACTCGTCCAACATAAATGATGTAACCAATACTTTGTAATTATTTACTGATTTATAAGAGTTGCCATGGAGTTTGTTGCATATTCTTTTTCATAGAGATTGACCTGACTATCTCATCTCTTTGGAATGACTAACTACTTGTGCCTGTTTATTTATTTATTTTTACTTTATGTAGGTACAACTAGTTGCCGCCCGCGTGAAAGTCGAAAATTATCCCAAGGGAGCATATTCCCGTGATAAATATGTATCCAATGTGTTATTCCAGACTATAATCTACCAAATTTCATCAAGATCCGTTCAGCCGTTTTGTCGTGATTGAGTAATAAACATCCATCTATCCAAACTTTCGCATTTGTAATATTAATATATGAAGAACTAGCTGCCGCCCGCGGCTCCGCCCGCGGCTCCGCCCGCATTATGTTGAAAATTATCCCAAAGGTAAACATATTCCCGGGATAAAAGGTATCCTGTGTTATTCCAGACTATTCGCGTTTATAATATTAGTAGGAAGTAGGATAGGATAGATAATGGCACATGAGCAGACTTAATGCAACAAGGCATTCTGAACCAGTCAACCTTTGGTTTAAAAAGACTACACTGTTATAAGTGTACATACGTCATACAAATAAAATTTATAAAATATAATTTAGTTTCGGAAATAAATGTTCAAAATAGCCTGAAAATGAAACAAATTATATCAGTATATACAATCGTTATTGTTATGCGTGCACAGAGGTGGACTCCAACTTATTGTTTGTCATCACCAGCCAGAAGACAATGGCATTCCACCTAGAACTTAGGTACTTGCATTCCATGATGCTGATGATACAACTGTAGGATTCGCTTTATGCTATATTGTAATGTCATGATAACATTATTTATTTTTTAACACACATTAGGACATCTTATCTTAAGTATAGGTACTATCTTAAGTATAGATAACATGTCTAAATAATGTTGGACAGGTTACAGCTATTGAAAGACAGACTTCAGCAGGCATTTTTAATCTTACAAAAAATGTTATTTAAATATTCCTTATCATTTCAATAGATCAAACCAAATATCAAACAAAAAGTCCCCAAATCTAATCTAGGTATTAATGACGCACCAAACTTAGATATACACTAATACATTCATTCATAAAAAAACGAAAGGAAATGACATTTCATGAATGGCCTGATTTATCAGTATTTTTATCGGACAAATCGACAAATACTTTTTATCAGTACCGATCAATCATACACCCTTTATTTGGAAAGAAAATGCTCAAATAAATAGTCAAATTCACAAAATAAAATTGATAATGTCTTTATTTATTCGAATCATTTCCTTTGACACGTAAATCTTATCAAAATATCAACTGCAATGGATAAAGTTTTCATTGAATCGCAATCGCAATTGAATGAAAGGGTTTTAAACAACGGATGTACTACGTCATCTAATCATAGTACGTGTGTTGAAGAGGTGTTTTGATTAATTATAATTCGTATTTCGCCAAGCTATGACTGTCATCATCGTTTTGCCTTAAATCAATTTGTTTTTCGAGCACGCAGCATTATGTAACATCTCAATAAGTAGTCATCTCAGTTTTAAGCATCATCATTTCCGCCGTAAGACGTCCGCTACTGTAGGCTCGGGACCCAAGGGTCGTCATATCCACCGCTCTGGTGCTTATCGCATCCAGCAAATCTCCGCGGCTTTCACCAGGTCATTGGTCCACTTTGCTTTCGTTCTAGTCAAATCACTCTGCAATCAATCCAACCATCCATTGTTTCTTTACTTGGCCCTCCACATCTTTTGCCATCCACATCCCAACCAAGAACTTTTCTATAGAAAATTCAGTCCCGTAGAAACATCTGAATTCAGGGATCTCTGAAAATTATCGTTTAGGTACATAGGTATTTCACTAAGTACCTAATCGTATTCCCAATTCGATTGATTTAAACTGCATGGGTACCTCAAAAATGTTGCTTAAAACAAAAATAAAACTCGGTATTGTGGAAACGCCGGCACAAAAGGCTTTTCGAACCGTAAATTCCACAATTTGGAAGCTCAAATTTCGCCGAAAAATGTTTGGTTTCCAGTTGTGGTATTCGTAGTTCGAGTTAGTTGTTTGTTGTACGTACCCTATCTAAATATAGACCTGCAGCAAGTTTTGAACTACCTACATGAATTTGGTGAAAGTTCGGAATGTTTGGTTGTGCTCATTATTCCTTTTCAGAGCTAGGAATTTACGAAAAAGTTTAACCTTCTACTTTAATCATCTCATTTTAAAATATTATTATTATATCTAGCCCGAACAGTCCCACTGCTGAGACTCGCTTTCGTTCCTTCCATTATTCCTGGTTCTGTGCCATTTCTTGCCAATTCCTAAGAAAGACATCCAAGTCATCCCTCAATCTCCAGCGTCTCTTGGTCTGCCGTGGTTTAAAATATTCCTTCAGGAAAAAGTACACTTGCAAAGGGTATTATTTTATTTGCCTCCGGTACACCTACATTACATAATCGTACCTCGCAAATCTCAGCAGGAATTACCTTAAACCCCAAAATAAGAACATCTTTGAAACTTTGCAAAAGCAGTGTCGTATGCTACATTCATCTACGTAAACTGGGTATTTAAGACCCACACAAATCTTCCCACTCGATTTATAAATATACTAACAAATATTATTTGATCACGAATTATGTAACAGAAATGTATTGATAAGATTTGCGAAGGGAAGGAAAAGTGTCGGCAAATAATTTTGCTGCGCAGATGTTATTTAAATTATTTTACGATTTCATAACATCAAAGGAGGGAATCACGGGCTGATTCTAATTTCTTTTTAAATGCATCGTCCAAAATTGAGCTGAAGCACTGAAAAAGTAGTATAATAATTTTCTTGAAATGGGGGCATCACTTGTCGTTACTACGTCATACACATATGAGTAGTTAATGTTCGGGGCACTTCTGCAGTAGATAAGGAGGTAATTATACAACTGCATCTCAGCCTATGTCTCGCCTACGTTATTCCCCCCTGTGCCCTAAAATCTGCAGTCAAAGCGACTTACGCGCTCACACCGGCGATGTCGTGGAATTGGCTTAGTAATTGGGTCAAAAAGTTATTGTACTATCGTCATGAATGCTGTCTGTTCTACAGGACCCTGTACATGAAATTTCTATGTGCCTTTACAATTCCACAACCACCCTTCCACCTGCTCCATTACATATTCCACATTAAGTAACGCCACATAATCCTACACAGCGGAAACCAGTTGATACATTACTGTTGTTCGAGCCCATCCAACCGAGTCGTTTCCAATCCAGTGACACAACTCTACACACGCTAATGTTGGTTAGAAGTGTACGATATCACTTTAGATAATACAGACTGGATGTCTGATAGTGTCTTTTGATACCAACTCCATGACTGGAAGATCTATAGACCGGTTTGAGGGGTATTGGGAAGATTGGATCCATAATGTTCTCAAAAAACAAAGACGAAGAAAATTGGATTCTGTTACTCGTTTATTCTGTCCCTTATTACCTCCAAGTACTTACCTATTAGATATGGAACAAACGATTAATAATTATGATTATGATTATGAGAATAAATTAAATTAGGTGCTCCTTGTTCGTTAGGCAGAGTAGGTACGGCAATGTTAGAGTAGAATTCTGAGAATATTGACCAATATGTATGTCATGATTTAATATAAAAAGGAACGACACATACAACATCGATGATCGCCGAATTATTCCAGTTAGGTACATCCGGTATTCTTTGAATGTCTGATTGGATGTGGTCATTAAAAATGGTGCGGTGAGCAAATCTCATTTGCAATTTTTTGCCGACGTGTAGAATTGTAGTCCGTAATGATACCGAAGAAAGCAGAAGGGCGAAAATGATTGAATGCATGACATTCCATGCGAGGTACAAAGAAAACAAAGAACCGTATTAAAACTTCAACATGGCTAGTAGAAACCTTTTTTGTACCAAAGTACTGCGTAATAAACTCGAGTGCAAATACCTCCTCGCTCATAAAATTATGCTGGAAGCAAATAATTCCCAACATTTCGTGTATTTTCCTGACATGTCACCTAAAAGCTTATTTTACCTAAAATTTAATTTGGAATGGGGACTTGCTTTTACTTTTGAATATATTTAATTATGCTCTCTGTGTTACAAGTACGTCCCTAGCCGTAAAACATATACATGACACATTTTCCGAGACATTGTTAGAATTCACACGGCATTCAGGCTGTCGAGTTGGAAAACTTTGGATTACAATGTAACAAAGCCGTAGGCTCCGGAATATTTCTATTAAATAATTATAGGAGTTCCCCTGACTTATTCAATTATTTAAAAATCAGGTCAAACTGCGTCATTTTATGAGACGAAATAGCGTGTGTCAGAACCCAAACGAGTCAAAACAATAAAGCAGCATCAGGGAAATCCGAAGAAGTCTGAACGTGTTGCAGTTTCTCGGCAATATGTGCTTCAATTTTGAACGTTGTAAGGTCATTAACCAGTAGCTGCTCGAAGCATGACGATCCTACCGTTAGTTTTTGCAAAAAGTCATTAAGGAAGTCTTAAACAGGATGACAGGTGTTCAAAGACACCTTTGTAGTCATAAAGGGGAAAGTACGGACACTTGAAAGTTTTAAAGGGTTACAGCGATCGGAACCAGTTCGCGGAAAAGTGAACACACAAAAATATCAGCGAGTTCGTTACCTTTTAGACTATTGAAGTTTTTACGTATTCGAGACGTTGAAGGAATTAATGCGATTTTTTCATCGGTAGCACGTGATTGTTGTAGCAAACAGTGAATTCATTTAAATGCTTTTTGTACCGTTTTAAGGATGTCTTTGAGAATGAAGGGCTGTGTTTTCTGAGCTGACAGTCCTAAAATATAAGTGTAAAGCCTACGCAGTCTACGGAGTAAGAAAACACGTGAAATATAAGGAAATGGAATCGGAAATTGGCCTTGTACGTACAAAATTGAACCCAATTCTTGTGAAAGGTTGTTTGTCTCAACTTCTTTAACACTTCCATCATAATATTGCTACAAACTCGCAATGAACGGATGATGGCAAAAAGCATACTAAAGACAGGATATGCAGACATTCCAAACATGCTGTTGGTTCCATGATTCTTGAGTGTTCCGTAGATTCTAGTGTTAAGTTATCGTCCGCTATCATTTCCTTTGGCATTATCATGATCATTACACGGCATTCAGGCTGTCGAGTTGGAAAACTTTGGATTACAATGTAACAAAGCCGTAGGCTCCGGAATATTTCCATTAAATAACTATAGGAGTTCCCCTGACTTATTCAATTAGTTAGAAATCAGGTCAAACTGCGTCATTTTATGAGACGAAATAGCGTGTGTCAGAACCCAAACGAGTCAAAACAATTAAGCAGCATCAGGGTAATCCGAAGAAGTCTGAACGTGTTGCAGTTTCTCGGCAACATGTGCTTCAATTTTGCAGTCTTTTTCTGTTACTCAGTATGCTTTTTGTATTAAACATTACAGTATTCCTTTGCTTTTCCCTATTCTTTGTCGGTTTTCGTTTTCACATCTTCGGCTCGCTAGGCCTCTTGTGTTGTGCGTTAGGTACGTGTAGTTGACTGTTGGTATGACACCACTGCTCTTCGCTTACTTTAATTGGTTTGTAAAACCATGCATATTTGATTTCTTGATATTAATTTGTACACCGACTTGGCAAACTTTAAATGTCGGTGGTTTTTCATTCATAATTCCTATTTCATTTGTATCATTCTTAATCTATCTTTGATAAGTTGAAAACTAAGACTTCCCCTAACTGTTTTTGCGTATTAACCTCAAAGAGGTGTCATAGCTGTCTCGATAATCTTCAAACTGTCAATGCCATTGACAACTGTTAGTACTTTACAAGCCTGAAAGCAAGACACGCAATTTATATAACTTCTAAGTTCAAACACTCTGTTATCGTACTTCGAATATTCTACATTAAAGGATTTTCTGTACATGTGTTTCATTCGATATTGTCATTTATGTATGTATGTGTCATGTTTGATGATTGTGTTGTTTATGTTCTTATATTGGATTTTCAAGTGTGGAGTATGAGTTCACATATCGAATTGTGGTTGAAATTGTTGTCTGTGTTTTTATGAATAATATTTTGTTTACCAACAGTAAGTAACAAGGCATCTTTGACTTCGATTGTTTTTAAGTTTTAAAAGCTCTCAAGATGTACCTACTGGTACCTTTGTTTGTCGTCTTAGGTAAAGTTGTAAAGATGACGAAAGTCAGGAGGTTATTTTGGATACTGCCGCAAGCTTTGATCCGGCTTGAAGTCCTTGATTCGAATAGCGATATATATTGTTGGCTGAAAATAAAACAACGAACGTACGTAATTGCACACAGCCATCTCCATCACCAGTTGACAGCGGATGGGATAATTAAAGGCCTGTTTATTGTCCTAAAAGGGCAAAAACGGGGTACACAATCGTCCCATTAAACAATGTCACATCTCTATTTTTGGGTCGCAATTTTACTTCATACAATGTGGCATCTCTATTTTTGGGCTCTGTTTTTATTTTCCACATTTCGCTTTGCTTCATCGTTTTAATGACATTCGTTTTCGCACGCAAGGTTGCCGCCTACACATAAAATCTCTTAATACTATGTTATTTTTATTAGGCACATTAAGTTAGCGTTTCATTTAAAATACTTCTCATTTGTCATAGAATTAAATCTACCCCTCGGGGTAGTGGATAGGGATTATATTAAGCTTTGTGTGACGATACGAGCTCCTCTCTTTGCTACTCCGCATTTATGTGTCCTTGTATCATATCTTGTGCGCTATGCATCGTTGCTAGTAAAACGCATTCGATCTTTATATTATGTTATTTAGGTCAGTCGGTTCTTCATATTGAGGAGCTTTATCTAGTGCATGTTTATTTCCTCGACAATTATATGTTTTCTATGCCTGTTATGAATTTACGAAATATTATGATACACAAGTAGCATGCATTATGGATGTACATGAAGAATAAATGAAAAACCCACAATCAGGAGTGTCATCCCAAGTCTTATGAGTAATTTCAAGGAAACATAAGAGCGGCGTAGGCGCTGCTTCAGCCACAGTTTAGGTATATTTGCAGTACATTTTATACGTACAGTATTTTTGCTATCTATATATATTATGATGTCTTCAATGGTGTAAAAACTTTATGATTAGTGGGAACTAGTCTTAAGCGTTACCTATGTTTCCAAACGCGACATAAGCGAACATTCCAGATCTCTAAAATTTTTAGGATAAGAGATACAATATCATAAGTAGTTGACTCTCATAACAGCTCCAAATCAACAGATACATTACCTAGTTCAAAATTGCAGTCAAATCAGGACTCTGACGTCACTCAAACGATCGTCCGTCTGAATGGGCTCATCATTAGGTCTGCCGGATGCACGGAATAGCGAATAGATGGCTACCTAACTTGCGTGCTGAGTGTTTCTATAGAACTGCTGCAGCTGCTTAGGAAAAAAGTGCCGTGTAACTATCGTGAAATTTGGAATTGAATAAGGGACTTTACCTCCGCGTTCTTATCCGGGAAGTTCACTAGACCAGATTGCCCACGAGCATGCCTGCCATGTCAACCAAAACTTGCTACCATAGGTCTGTTTTACGTTGTAGTTGGTGAACGTTGCAGGCTTAACGTAAATATAGCAGCGAAGTCATGGACGTGGCCTGCTAACAAGTCATGTTAATTCTACGCTTAGCCTAAAAGCCTTCAAAAGAACCTAGCACCAAGTTCTTCTAACTGGGCTTCCCAGATAATAATGCTGCAGTCTTTTCTCTAGCTAGACTAACTTAGCAAAGAAAGGACAGCTGCCTCTAGCCTCTAGCAGAATTCTCTGGTAGCCCCAGAAATTGCGTTGCTCTTTGTAGGAATATGCGTATTAGCATTTCATTTGTTCTTTTCTCCGGGGCCGGATGTTTTGAGCGGATAACACCCGGACGGATTCCGTCAGGACGCCAGTTTTAGATAGCGTTTTATTTTTAGTGTTCCGCACCGGAATTGTGTAAACGGAACTCTTCTCCCCGTAAATAGCTGTCTTCTCTGGCTTCTGTTAATGATCCAAGGGATCCGAAGTAGTTGGTCATCTTATTAGAATTACATTTCGATGTGTTGAATTTAGTTTAGGGAGATCAAAGTGACTAAATTTCTATGACAAAATAGTGTAAGTGGAATCGGCGAAGATTGGTGAAAAGGTAGAAGATATATAGATATAATTGTGCCATTCAAAACCAAGTTAACTGTGATAGCGGAAACAACACCACATCCTGTCAATAAGAAGTAAGAATAATTCTTCGAAATAGAAAATAGATTTTTCAATGTCGTATTGAGAAATATTGCTAATAAGTTTTTCGCCAATATATCTACCCGTAATTCCAGAGGACGAAAGGTCAAAGTTATAGCTATCTATTGGGTCGTGGCAAGAATTTGAAACGCGATATAGATTGATGCTCCTCTTGGTAAACAGTGTCAGAATTTTTGGCGAAGACGCTACTGTCGGTAAATTGCCTGTCTACTAAAGATTGTTTATTTTTCTTGATTAGATTGATGTTTACTTTGCCATTAATCATATTATACTGACGAGAGTTTGTTGCTTCCGTGGAAAAAGGTTTCAATCTTACGTTATGAAGTTGAAGATTTTTCCCGTTGACCTTTTCTCGTTTCCCGCTTACTTAAAACATGCACATTCTCCTAGGAGTATTGTTGCTATCAAGGTGGTTAATGTTGTCTTCATTGCTTTCAGATTTATCAGCCCGTACTGTACTACCTATATATCCTTGTCATCGATCGATATTATCTTATTGCTTGCTCCACAATTTAATCCGCCACAATTCTCAGTTGCTACCCTACCTAGATTGAAATCGGAATCGTTAGTACCAACCCAGATGCCATAATTTCTACAATTTCCCGGTAGCATCTAACGCAAATATTAGATTCTAGCGCAATCAACTTCAGGAAATGAAGCCCTTGAAAGTTATGATGTTATTTGAGCTTCATTGGCTCGGATTTCTTTTTCGAATCTAGGTAGCCTCTTTTCTAGTTCATTACACACTTTCAAATCGATTGAGGTTTTTAATCTTGGCTCAATATTTTAACTTCTCGAGTTCCTTGGTTTTTAATGATTGTCTAAGACTGTGCCCAATGAATCTACCTAACAAATTCTCCGTAATGTTTTCCAACTTCGAAGTACTCCTATAAAAGACTACATAATACCTAGAGTGGGCGTCCCTTACTGTTTCCTTTTATTCCAAGGCTTCAACTGCGTAGCAAATATAACAAACGAAGTAATTTATCGTTAGGATATATATTGTTATCTTGTTTGTTCAGCTATATTTTTGTTAATACGGTAGGTATACGATAAATGCTGTGTTTGCGTAACGCCGTCTACCGCTGGGATGTTGTCAAGAAAATTGGCTGTTCGCTGGACCGAAATATTTCTGAATACTGTTAAAAAGACATTAAATACGCAACGGGAAATAAGAAAAGGGACCTTAGCCCCATCGACCCTGCAGTTCAGCAAGCCAGTAAACCGAATCATTTGGTGGTAGTGAAACGTTGTTTCTGGATATGACCGATGGGATGTCATGGCCCCATGACCATAAATCAGCGCTGTCAAAATCTTTATTTATGGTATAATAGATAAAGATTGACACCAGCAGCATTAACTTGTCAAACTGACCTCATCATCAATTCATGTACGTGATATGGCGGCAATCAAGCACCTATAATACAAATGAAAAGAGCAAGAGCATCTTAATGAAATTAACAAACTATATTATCAAATAAACATCACATCATCTAACCTAACCAAAATTATCTTAAAATTACTGTACAAACAAGTCGTTGCTACTAGGACCCCAGAATCCCTGCGGCTTCGCTTGGGTACAATACAACTTGTCAAAGTTTGACACTTGCCAACTTTAAACATGTTCTCGTCGTGATTAGTTCGAGCTTTTGATGCCAAAATTTATGACAGGCTTGCCTTAAATTCTGCATTATTACTTTGTATCTGTTAATTATGGTAACGTCTTGTCATCTTTTGACTTCGAGTTTACTAAAAGATCATTTTTCTTTGTTCTTAATGACTGGTTAAGTTAAATATTAATCCTTTGTGCATGTCATTGATATTGTCGTGACCTCTGCGGGCTGTTCAACCTGGTTTGTATTAACAATTGATTGAATGGGGTACTTGAAAGAGGTTTTACATTTGCATTGATGACTTTCTGATTGCGAGTTCACATCCTGCTGTGGAATTATTTTTAGTTCCTTATGAACTTGATTTTCAGTGAACGTAAACTGGATTCGAACACATGAATTAGGCTCGGTATTACGATGTTGCTGTTAATTTCAAACTTTAGAAAGTTGCCTCGAACTTCGTTTGCTTAGCGTACATGATTTACAACCTAGATTTCCGTGGCATAGATACGTTCAAACGAGCTGAAACAGTAAATAAAATATTATCGGATTATTAAGTACCTACGATATAACAATATTGAAATTGATAAAAATATTAGCCATCAAATTTTACTATCAATATTTTATTGACTCCTCAAACGGTTAAGTTATGAAACGGTTACTTGCACGTCATAAGTTTATTATTGGAGCAGTTTTATAACGCACTAAACATTAACGGCGCTCGTGATCGAGTAAATGTCAAGTTGGGTGCTGATGCTGACATTTGAGAGCGTCCAGTCGCTTGGAAAATGTGAACATCGATATGGTTTAGTGTTCTCAAGGCTTTGTCTGTTGAGAGGCTAGCGATGGCCTTATTGTGTAAGTGCCTCTTGTGTCGAATGTTACTTAGATTCTTTTGTTTCACGTGTGGTATTCTCTTTCTCCTTTTCTTTTGAAGCTGTTTCATTGGTATGGCCATTCTCGTCTTCTACGTTGAAATTTAACATGCGATTTTTGGTTATAGTAAATTATTCACACAAGAATTACAAACAGATCTGTTGCTACAAAGTGAATCTTCCTAGAATTTAATGAGAAATGTTTGCTCACATTCCATTTAAATTTCTCTGAAATGCAACATCAAATAAGACCTTCCATTGCAACATTTCGCAGAATCAATCACGGGTGAACATATTAGTACAGCAATAGTTCTACTACTCAATAGATTATTCCATCCCACGCAAAATCATTGCAAATGTTACATAATAGATTACCCATAACATGGATAATATACATTAATAGTAATAATACCCCTTTCGTAAAAGGTCCTTTCTCGGCTTCGAAGAAGATTGCGGCATAATCAGATTTGCTCTTAGATATGAATAGGTAGACACGACTATACTGTAATAATTATTATATGAAGGCATATTTTATGTAGATATTTATGTACGGAATTGAAAGGAAAATTCGTATTTAATCTGATTGGTGTATTCTAAAAGTTGAAAGGAAATGTGTCTGTTCTTTGTCTTGCTAGAAAATAAACTATAAAAGGTATTAAAAAGCTGAATAAGTCACCGGTAACATTAATTTGTCTACTTGAGTACTGGAGTTTTTGGAGACATTGTTTTTCAGAAACAGTTCTTCAGTAAATTTCGATGTTTATGAAGCCTTCTTGCATCAGCATTTTGTACAGAAAAGAGAAGAGAGAACTAGTCAAAATAGCAAACATTACAAAAAAGAGTCCAACTAACGATGAAAACTTTTAATGTATTGTCTGAAATTCTGAATTGTTCATTCATAAAGCAGCCATTGATAAAATTCAAATAAAGTCCTTGATATTGGCATTCGACGGGGATGGATTTAAACCGATGGATAACTCTGTTATCCCATCAATTGATTCTGGATGAAAAACAATTTTAACTTCTTCATCCGATTTGTTCATAGCTTTTATTTAGTGACGAAGGAATTTTGTATTTAATTTTTTGGGTAGGATATGAATGATATGATGAGTTTTCAGAGAGAAAGAGAATTCATCAGGGATAGTGTTCACTAGGCTCCTTTTTGTATTTAATCGCTTTAGTTAGTCCGTCTGCTTCAGTGTCTGCACTTCACTTTGTTTATCATATTTTTCAATGGTCTTCGTCATATCCTTCGTTTCTAGCTTCATGATTGCAATTTTCTTTTAATCTCCCGTTGTTATAGCTCCCAATTTTATATATTTTCGGATATCCTCATCAACCGTTGGCAATTATCTTCATATTATGTTGCGAGCATGATAATAGCTCTTCACTCCTGCTTCTTTGTTATTTTATTAGCATTTTCATTATAGGCTCATGTTAATTCCGTATTAAACTCGATCTTTTAAGTACTTCGAATTAATTACTTCAGTATCGCTGTAATTAATTGCGTACCTTTGGCTGGAAATTGCTTTTCATTGTTGGTTATGGAAATTGTAGCCTCTTGAATTTTATTGGTGTTTAGTAAGCCTTTATGGATGTGTCTAACAATACGTTTTAATTATTGTAGAAGCTATTAATATCTTATGCAATGCAGTTTAGGCATATGAAGCGCGGTAGGTTAATCAAACCTGCACTAATGGAATTCTGTAATCAGCCCAAGTGTGTTTCACCAATGTTATGAACCTTGTCACACCAATTCCCTTCAATTAGCTTCCATTCAATTAATATTCCTTGATATTTATTTTCTTTCGCAGAAACGAATTGAAATAAATGTAAATACCCTCCAGTGATGTTATTACTTACGTCATACACCTTAACGGCGCAGTAAATTCTTTTTTGCCGTAATGTCTTAGAATGTGATAGAACGGAATATAAGGAATACTCCTCTTTTCCCATGGGTGTCGTTTGAAGCGACTAAGAGAAATGGACAAAGAATAATAACAAGCGGTAAGAACAGACCCATTGCAATATCGTAGTCTTATGTGGTAATGAAGGTATTTTCGACGAGCGGAATTGCCTGAATATCATAATTAGCAGTAGCCTTTTGCAGGCCATGTTCTAGTATGATCTACATACTTAGTACAGTTATCCCGTCCCCATGTATTTCCAAGCGTACTTCCATAGTTAAAAATATCATCGCCAAGTCCCGCTAAGCAATAAACCAATTGAGTTCATCTGTATGAACTTGACCCCTCATAAAATTTTACCGATACGCTCTGCTTGCAATTTTTAACCATCCTATTGTCATTCGAACGTCGTCTTTGTCTCCTGAAGATTAGGTTCGATTTAGGATGAAGCTTATTTCGGGATTTCAGTCCAGAGGTCACGTCACTCTATTCCCGACATTATTGCTAGTTGAATGGGGTACAGTTTCAGTCGTGCCAAGTTTGGCGTTCATTGATTCCTTCTACCTTGCGTCTTGAATGGAATATTTTTGCTACCATTGTGGGTACTTCATGTGTCGTACTGGACGCGTGCCAAGGGATTTCTGTTATCGAATACTAACGCCACTTTTATATTTTTTTGGTTTTCGTTATTTATGTTTATTGTACTCAACTCGGGATTTGAGTGTGCGAATAAATGTGAATGTTTGGAAATAGACGATTGTCTTCGAGAAAGTCTTTGATCAATGAGAATGGACGTATGGGGAACAGAATGATGATGTTCACGGCTTAGTAGATATGGAGCTCTCAAACAATTCAGTACAACAGCTAAATCCTCAATTGTAGTTTTTTTCTTTCTGAATATGAACTCGTTGAATTGCTGGAGAAAACATTCTTTATCATCTTGCTCTTTTCATTGTTGAACTAGCGTATTTCTAAATAATTATTTTAACATTAATTTCTAAAAAAAACACTCCTGGAATTTATCTGCCCTGGTCCATCGTAACTAAAAAGAATTAGAACATGATTTACAACCGATGTCAGTGTTACTTGATCGGTATTTAAGGCTTAAATCCGCCATAAACGTCTTGAATACAGGTTTATGGACCAATAATCACTTAATGGAGGTGCCCTAAGTGCAGATCCAGTGACTGCTATTACTACTTACTACTTGGTCAATGGTAAAGATTCTTCTTTATAAGTGTACTTGGAATTTCTTATACCCTTTCCCCCCATAGGGATCTACGATTTGGGAGAGCAAATAGCTTCAAATTTCTGGTGACAGCTCAAAAGTAGATAGAAAATTCTTCTACTCGAGTTTATGAACAACTGTTTGGTGACAGTCTTTCTGGCGAACGTTCTCTCGTTAGATCACAGTTTTTTATGTATGTCTCTAAGAATTTTTGAGGATGGTGATTCGAAAACAGTTGCCGATGATGGTATTTATATACAGGTTGATAATATTGTCCATGTATACTTCATTATCCCTTACTCGCCTCTCACAACACCCACGGGGATCTTATTCTTAGCCTGAAGTCAAACTGCTGATGTTTACTCAGATCTCTCTCATACTTCAAACTACTAAGATAAGCGACACATACAAATACACAGACTGTATTTTCATTCATTTCTCTACGTCAAAACAGTCAAAGGAAACATTTATAACCTTGTTCCGAACCAAACAAACTCAAAATGATTTGAAGCCAATATCTACTCAGAATACTCGTCTAAAAATACTCGTGTTATATTGTACTTATAGTAAATAGCTATCAATGTTTCACTCTCGTTTCAGATCAGTAAATATGCTCCAATATAACTATACGTGACGTAGTAGCAAAGTAAACAAATATAGAAAAATGCGCATTTAAGATAACGGGGACGGAGGAAAATAAGATGTATACTCTTATTTGAGCCTGTAGTATCATACATATGTACGTATTAATAGTGGCAGGAAACGTATGTCTATCGTAGTCGCCCTTGAGTCGACTTTCGCGGTTTTGACCGCGCAGTTGCTCATGAATGGTAGCGTTTCATTGATACTAGCGAATGGGCGTGTCTTGTGTATTAATAATCTTTTATTAGACGCTCCCATATCACTAAATGTTTATCATTCATTCAGTTTCACTCCATTAACCAATATTGTTGATCTGGACATGATATTTGCTTTGAATTTCTGACTCCGACTTTCTCGATTAATAACTTTGGGGAATTAGATTACTTTGCCTGAAAAAATCTTTGACATGTTGGAACCAATTTGTGTTCTGAAAATTTTTTTACCCTGAATCTTAATCATGTTTGTTGTTTGTTTTGCGAGAAAATTTAGTTTTTATTTCGTCGTTTATTTCTGTACTAGCTTTTGCCCGCGACTTCGTTCGCGTATGTCCCGTTTTTTCGTTCCCATAGGAATTTCGGGAAATCCTCTTTTAGTGCTCCCTTACGGAGTGCTACATGCCAAATGTCAGCTTTCTATGACCAGTAGTTTCGGCTGTGTCAGTCAGCCAGTAACGAAAGGATTTTATATTTTGTTTAGAATTTTATGTTAATGTATGCTCTTTCATTTGGGCTTTGTTAAACAGAAAGTAATAATACGAATATTATGAAAAGTAAAGTTTTGTGTGTTTGAGGCTTGGGTCAAAAACGGTTTATCTATTCTGTATGAAAAGTTCAGTATTTGTGGATTTGCGGTGGTCACCCGAGATTTTGGGGATTATCCATCGCTTGAATCGGTCCTTATAGTTCTAGTTAGTATAAAAAGTGATCACGGTTCCTCCAGGTCTGGAAAATATCATCTGCATAGCTGGCAGGAGTTTATTCTTCGCCGTTGAGAACCAATAAATTATGTTACGAACTGTTATGTATGATTTTTATCGTTGGCTCTCTGCCTAGAATAATCCACTGGATTATAGAATATCGCAATAGCATTCAAGTGCTTACCGATAAAGTGATAAGATTGCCCATGACTTTCGAGTGCTTGACTTACTTCCGTTTAGTCAACTTTCCTATTGACAATGGGCTGATACAATATCCTGTGTACTTTTACTTTTACAATCCAATACGTGGCTGCCATTTTATTCTTCAATATTTATTTGAAATCATTTGCTCACCCAATATCTCATTTATAATAACAGACTTAATCCTGCGCGAAACGTTTTACTGTTATCGACTTTTAGTGCTTATGTATTTTTATCTGGTTTGTACCCTTTTCTGAAGTCTACTTTTAAAACTGATTCAATAATCTGCTTTGACGACTTATTTTATGTGTGTCGAAATTCAAACTGCTGTATCACTGTATATATTTATATAGTTTTTTCGATTGTAAGCAACCAAATATGGCTACTTGCTTCTTTATTTCCGGTCTGTTCCTAGACCACATCGAATCAATCCATCTTTTCGTTCCTCCGTTTGTTTTACCTTCTAGTAACAGTCTAAAATAGTGTATCATTTGCCGTTCATCCCACAATGAAGACAATTGATAACAATACTGATTTTTTTTCTTTTTTCGTACGGATACACGAAATACGGAAGTAAGTATTTTACGTATAGATGATATCGTCAGTTTTATTTTTACAAACAAAACGTGTTTCTTTGAATTTAAATACTTTTCAAGGTAAATATAGTTTAACATAAATCAGAGGTAAATCGTAAATCCCTGAAATAATGGATTTACCGAACCTGCAGCTTTGTTTCTCGCGATTCCTTGTTTTTGTTTTGTTTCTCAGTAATGGATATAAGTTTATTACATAAATTCAATGTTTTATGGAGTTTCTTGCTGATGGATCGGTTTAAATGATTTAGTAAGTCTGTTTTGTTTTACATTATTATAATTTTGTTTTGTTGTAGCGGGGAATTTGATGGTGGATTAATGCAACGGAAGTAGGTGTTTTAAAAGGAATACTTAAATTGAATTTTGATGAATGTATCAAGCGCGGCTGCAAAGGTTCGGTCTTTGAAGATTTTATTTAAATAAGCCATCTCATATTCAATTTTGATTTATAATAATTAGCAGTCTGACAACTATCTTATGTAGTTAATTCGATATCGACTAATTACCTAGTTTCCATATTAATTGTGATAACATTTCAATATGGGAGTTTATTATACCTAAATAGATCAGACATAATAAGAATGTAAAATTCATGAATCGTAATCGTGGTCAAGATAGAGATTCATTCACTAACTGATTAGATAAGTAGGTTTGTCATCAGGTCGATATCACATTATAGACGCCTACTATTAAACACAAGGTGGAAAAACAAACCTCTTTCATAACAACGTTCTATTAAATGGTCCCAGCAACTATGACGCGGGCGGAAGTTGACAGGAAGTAGCTTCTCGTCGATGACCTAATGAGAAAAAAATATTGTATTAGGAATTGTGGAACTGAAGCTGAAAATAAAGCCTGCAAACATGTCCTTGGCACGCAATAAAATTAGAATACAATGCTATAATGTTATGTGGACTTGCCTTTGGAAAATCCTGCGTAAAATAACTTAGGGTGTCATTGAGATCACAAAATATTTTTCTACTACTACTAATGCCACTAATCCAAAAGTGAAAATTGAATCTTTTATCACTAGATTTACGTACCTACGCGTCGAAAGCTGTCATAATTTCGAAACACATTGTAAAACTATAAAACAACCACATACTGTTGTGGTATCAATAAAATTTCGGATGTTTGGAATCAACCCACACCGGCTTATTACCAGTCCAGGATGTTACTATTTGATAAAACGCAACTACGCGCGTGGGATATCGGTTGATTGTTTACGTCCTTTCGCGGCGCCATCTTGGATTTTTGTTGTTTTATTTTCACGAGTGAGTGAGCGATTTGGATGAATGAACGGGTGAGTCATCGTGGGAATTGTTTTTAGCCAATTGAAGCAATTGAGTTGGGTATTTTTTGCACTGCTGGTGCAGTTTGACGTAGCATGAGATTTTGACGATGATACAATGATGGATCAAGTCAAATTAGCAATAACCTTGGAAAAATCTGCTAAGGGGCAATGTGTTCGTTTCTTTCAAGACAGATCGATGTACCATTTACTTATTCATGAGCCTCTCTTGAAAGAAGACGAAAACAATTAAAAACTTCTGGCTGTATTTTAGTAAATGTTTCATTTAAAATAAAAGTCCGGGCGTTTCTGCTACAATCCTGGCTTAATAGAAAATGTTTGCATTTCAAGCTCGTTTGCGAATGTAAAGAAAAACTCAACGATTCTTTTTTGTTTTCAAACCAGCGGAATTAATTTGGTCGCTCTGGTCTAGTGAGCAACAATGGAAAATCAATAGCCCGGTTCCTTACGAATTACAAATGGTTTTTCTTTTCTACTTTAATGGTTCTTGCTCTACAGCCTCTCCGCATACTGTCTCGGAACTAGAAACATTTGCAGAATATACGTGCATCTTGCTACGTGCTATCTTCATGCATGATGGCACTATATTCTAAAGTTCACCTGTCCAGCATGCAAAACAAGTGGGCGAAACCTCAGCGGAAATCCATTCAAAGAGCTATCAATAACATACCAAAAGGTGATTTATAACAATCATCACATCGAAAAGCACGTGCTCTCTATTAATAAATCACAAGACAACCAGTAGCAGTCTAGACTAAAATTCCTTCTCCGTATGAATGGTCCTAAGGCGCACATTCGTGGTATTGTAGGCGCCTAACCTTGCACGAGAAACTTGCCAATCGGATGTTACTATTTTAGTTTAGTAGGTCATTAAACGAACGTGCAGACGGTGCTGGCACGTTTTTGGGGTTGGTAAGTATTATTATGACTGTTGCTATTGGTAGAGGAGTAGATCTTGAATGAATGGAGTATTATTAGGGAGGGGTCAGTTACGCGAGTGTAGCGACTGACAAGCGTTGCTTTAAAAAAAACTTCAGGCAGAGTAGAACAAGAGGTACGCGCTTCGCGAAACGCGATGCTGACCGACGGTACATACTGGTCGTAAAACATTTGAGAATGACTAAAGAGTGCCGCTGTGCTGTTCAACTGTGCAAGGAACATGGATTAATATTCCTGAACTTGATGGCCAACCTTGATTAATCGTAAAACTACCAACAGAAGCAAATGGGTTGTTAGTTGAGGTGTGCAACTTGGCAAAACAGCCTATCAGTTCTCTGCTTTTGCACACTCCTGTATCGCGATCGAGATTGACGCTGTGGGTATCTTTATCTTTAAGCACTCTAGGTAAAGGTAACACACCTGACCCACGAGTGCTTAGTTTTTTAATGCGCTTGAGTACTGTTCTGCTCAGCCTTGTTAGTAGAGAAATAGGTATAACGTACAAAAAAATTGAGGTGTGTCAACATTGAAAGTACTTCCTTCTCACGCATATTTAATCTCGTCAGTTAATACATGATTTTATGCTAAACACTTTGGCCATGACTTTCGAGTTAACATGCCAATAGCATGAATAATGTCGGTTAAGTTATACACGTGCGTAGTTGAATATTATTTGCTTGAAACTTCTGATAAGCATTTCGCCATCTTATGAGATTTCTTGATTTTCTCCCCCAGTCACTACCGTACAAGTAACTATATTTTGGCACCCACGAGAGATGCTCACCGATTGAGACAAATCTGTGTCTTCCTGTTGTAAAGATTCGGGAAGGTCGTAATGAAATGGTCTCGTTTTAGAAAAGTCGGGCAGCGAATTCACATTCTTGAGGAAACGAAAGTTTGATGAGGTCCGAATCACGACCAATTCAATTCACTTTATCGATAGAGATCCAAATAAAATCGTATATAAAATGAAAGAAATACGAGTCTGAAAACTTCGGAATCAATTGCTGCCCTGAAATTAGTGCGTCAGTGTTAAATACAGCTCTGAACAGAATTAATTCAACCGAGGATTTATCCAGATTCAATGTAAAGAACTGGAAAGCGTAAATTGGCACTGCTTTTATATTTGACATGCGAAATCAAGACCTATTCAAACTGTCCTAACGTACCGCAAAGAGCAAAAAAGGACAATGGATTGCAGCAATTTGTGTGTCGATGATAAACGCAACGTATTTAAAAGGAAATAAAATGAACCGGCGCCCCTTATGTTTGGTCTCACGCAGACAGACTGACACGGAACGCTTTCCAATTGAAAACACGGTGTTAGCGTTGGTAGTAAAGTTCCGAGTTGAACGCTTTCCAATTGAAAACTCGGTGTCACCGTTTGTAGTAAACTTATCTGTTTGGAAATTCTGTTTGAACTTTGAAGTATTTGCTCTTGTAAATTGAATAAAAGCAATACTGCTTGCTAGTTCCTTTGAGGAGAGCTTTGCAATTCAAATGGACTGGGAGTTGTTGGGATAAGGTGGGAGATTAAATCAATTATAATAATATAATAATATTTATTTCCTCAAAAACAGTAGGTAGGTACAGTACATTCTTACAAATATTAGGCTTACAGTTAAAATATAAGTAAGAGAATGAGCATCCGTAGCTGAACTAGGCGTGAGCCTGTATCTCAGTGTTAGCTGAGCGCCGTTTCCCCTCAGAAACAATTCACTAGGTAACCTAAATTAGCAAGAAGCAAGAGTTTAGGACCATTACAAATCAAAGAGAAATAAGAAATTAAGGTAAACTAAACTTAAATTACTAACATTTTTTTGTGTGTGTGTGTGTGAGGATTTGTGTGTAAGGATGAGAGGGTGAGTGTGTGTGTGTGTGGTGGGGTGTCTGTGTGTGTAAGTGTAAGTGTATACATATGTCTACATGATAAATGCACAGGAGTAGAGTGAATATACATTAGTGATGCAACGGAACTGGCATAACGGAAGCAGAAACGGAAACAGATGTCAAAAGTAAAATAATTATCCTGTGATTCTGGATATTCACAAGCCTCTTAGAACTTGAACACCCAGACTACGCTATGTTTAGAGTGTTAGAGATTTCCGTTCAGTCAATTAGCGTATTTTGTTTGTTTCCTTATCTTTGTGTTTGTAAAACCTTTACCTACAATCTAAATCCACATACTTGACTCTTCTCAATATAACCAAACCTTCAAATAAAACAAAAAAAAAAGTTCTGCTTACATTCATTCACAAGCTTCAACACCGAAAAAAAAGAAAACAAATACATACGCCAAACCGCACTCGAAATAAACACAGTGCAACTCATCGTAACGCAAAGGTCACGCACTGTTCAGCCTCCCGCCAAAAGAGCAAAAAGGCGCGACCGGTAATGGTTGCGTTCAGAGTCATCTGCTCGACGCTCGCTGTTTCCGCCGCGGCCATGTTGAATTTATGGTGGCTAAAAGTGTTAGCATCCGTGTAGCCCATGTAAGTTCATAATTGAATTGTTAGTCAATGAAAAGGGGAGGAAAAAAACTCACAGTCAGCAATAAAAAAGATTGGCTTTTGAATGACCATATTTTGCTGTCTTAATTAACAGATACACCAAAGAGTAGTAATTAACCAGTAGCGCTTAATAACCCACATTAAAAATAAAAAAAATGTTCAACGAAAAGATCAAATACACCTGTCAGTTTCCGTTGCATTTGTCATAATTAATGACATCTACCGTAACACGATTCATCACCCTTTTATCCACACTAAATAAGATGTTATTTTTGAAGAGTCACTCATCGGTGTATCGGTGCCTAATGACCCAGAAACTAAAAAGGCTGAATGCAGTTTCCCGCCAAAAGAATAAAGAGATGGCCGGTAATGAATGCGTTCAGCGTCATCTGTTCGGCGCTATGAACGCATACGTCCGGTTCCGTTGCAGCCATATTGAGTTTATGGTATCTTCATGATCGTTGTCCGGTATCACGTCGTTAGATCTGAGGGCTAGCCAGTTTACAGTCGCGTTTGGAAATTATTGCTTTTAAATCTCTTATACATAGAGCTCTTCAATGCCGCTTAATTTTTTTTGACAAAATCAGTGTAGTGAGTGTCAATTATATTTAAGCGGCATAATCACTTAAATTAAAGTTCAATTCAGATGTGGTCTAGGTGTTACTAGTTTTAACTATCTTCTAATTCTTTTTGGATGGCTAATCCGCGTATTACCATTCGCTTACGTTCTACGATAGCACTACGTCAGTTGTTTTCTAATATTGTAAACAGAGAGTAAATACATATAATCATCGTCACACTCTGTTGTTGTGGACGTAAACAATAACAGCACAGTTCTGACTGCATACAAAATCGCCATTTTACATTTCTGATAGACTCGCGTTTGAACACTATCTCACTTGATGGTATCGACGATGGAGTACGCTTGCCTAAAAGTAACTTATCCACTCTTGACTTGAAGACCAGGATGAAGTCATCAATAACACAGACTCCTGCAAGGGATTCCACTCCTTATCATGCACGCACAATGAGAGTATTCCCAAAACGTAAAATCCACCGTTAATTTCAAAATAAATCGATTTCGTTAACTATGTGAACTGGATCGCGTGTTGGATGTTCGCAAGACGATTCTTTGTTCGAATATTAAGTATAGAGCTCTAATTAGAACCGTTTCGCCGACAATAGGTATGTTGCATGATTGTTCTCAGAACAACGCAGAGATGTTTATTTTTTTATACGTCATATACGTCTTTTGTTTTTCGGTTTGAATGTAGTTGTAGGAATTTTTGTTCAGAATTGTATGTGTGGAGTGCAATTATAGTATTGGATGTATGCTTTTTTTTTTTGTTTGATTTAAATGGGAACCAGAAATCATGGGAACGTTTAGGTCTCACAAAAATTTCTATTGAACATGATTTCTTTTTTTGTCATCGTCCTGCTCAATGCTAATTTGATGGTGTTGGCAAGGCGTCTCTTCATCCATGTATCTCTCAGGTCATCTCAGTATGTCACCCACTTTCTAGTCATATCATCTTTCATGAGTCTTCTAAATTCTGACGGGTAAGCGCTTTAACTTCCATATTAGACAGGATTATATTACTAAGCACCATGACATGACATTTCAGTCATTCATACTGCAATAATGTGCACAGCTCGGTAATTTATCGCTGACAAACGTTTACTGTATGAGTAATGGACTCTTGCAAAAGCAATTCCCTTTGCAGATGATACAATTGGCCTACATAAGATTGCATTCTTATTAACAAAATTAATTGACGGTGAGATTTCCAGTAAGAGTGTTGTATCACCCTTTGTTTCGATGCTTGAAAGGTGACTAACAGATTATGACAAGACAATGGACATAAAGATCCACCTGTAATATGTCGATTTAAATTGAAAAATTCTCCAACAAGTTCAAAGTAATTTCTTGTAAGGCAGCCTGTCCACCTGCAAGCAACTTGCATGCAAGTTTAATTACCTACATTGCGGTGTACGATGGAGCAATTCATCACATTATACCTGGGTAGCCCGCAATGTAATGCAACTTGCAAGCGAATTACTTGCAGGTGGAAACGCGGCTTAAAATAATATTTGGAAGCCCATTTTTCGAGTTGATATAGCCTTGAGGGCACTAATCTAGAACATCTTGATTAGTATGAGCCAATTCAAACGCAAATTAATTAAATAACGAATGAACAGCAATCAATCTGCTATGTATGCAACATAGCAACTCATCCAAGGTACAAGCAGCCTTTGTTACAAATGCAGTTGCATCAACACCACACAAGGTTGTTGCGCAAGTGCTAAGTGATACCGCCTAATTAAATGCACTTGCATATTCTTGAGCAAGATTCGTGAACATCCTGGGGCTACTGGTTAAGTTCTCAGATAGTCTCTTTGAATTTACTTAAAAATTGTCATCAAACTCCGAGTCTTGACTAATGAGGTTTGAATCAGCAATATGTTTAATGTATTTGTAAAACTGTCACCGTAAAATGAGCATGAAGTGAGCTGTAAATCCATGTCATAAAGATGGAATGACAGTACATTGCAAGCTCACTCCGCCTAAGTTTTCACGGTGAGAGGTTGACACTGTTTCCAGATGTTATTCTCAAAAATAATATCTAATTCTTAAACAGGAGGGAATGGTATAAGAAACCGCGCTGGGCCGACTTGAAGTAACATGGCATAAGGACAGGAAGCTTATAATGAGATATTTTATTCTTTGAAATAAAAGTACATTTTATTGCATAATCTAGCACAGGTCTCGTCTAAGCGCATTAGTTAATTCGAATGCTGAATTTTATGGAGTGTAGATAGCGCTGTCCTAGAAAAACCCTCGTTAAGTGCAAAAGTCCAATAAAATTGTTTTATAGACATCTGTTTGTTATAGCCAGAGCACTGCAATAGCCATAACTATTGCAATCCATATCTCCATGCAAAATAAACGCATCTCTAAGTGATGTACAAGGTCTTATAGTACCTATGACCATTTAAAATTCTGTTCAAACACTATTGATTGACCATACATCATTAAATTAGCAAATATTATCATGTTCATTAACTATTATTATATGTGCGTTGGTAAACGCATGAACGCAGGGAGGTTGCGTGTCCGATCCGCTTGTTAGTCTCGATTCTGCAATACCTACTTAGGCATTATATACAATTTTGCTTTTATCATCTACCTTGTACAGATTCGCTTAACCATGTCTAACGACGCAAAATGCTTCAATTGACAATTGCTTTTCTATGGCGGTAAATTGAGATTTAGAAAAAAACATTTGATAAAATTCCAGCGTTTCAGAATGAATTCAAAATAAAAAAGAAAAATCTTGAAAAAGAGGATGATAAATGTTCTTTCCATCCAATTGAGCTTAATCATTCTGAATATGAGTCTCAGCGACATCCTTCATCTTATTCAAGTTTTAGAACAAGACGTAAAATTCTCTGTAATCTTTACTCAAGATGTTGGTTGTTTAAACAAAGATGATTTTCTAAGACAACGCTGAATAACGAATCAAAGGCTACTTGTTAATTAAGCAGGCTCTCGGGGCGATGTGTACGCCTGTTATCTTTGTTAATATTCTCGCTTGGATTTTATAAAATCTGAACTTTATCCTCTATAACAAAGAATTTCGTTTTGTTTGATCAAAATTCGTTTTTTGAAGACAACATAAATTTTATTTTCGTACACTTTGACGTGTAATCCTTATTTTGGGTTGGGAAGAAGCTGTTTATCCCCCAGAAGCTTTCTCACATTGAGTATTTATGGTGTCCTGTCAAAAAGGGATTTACTTGTGCACGCTTTTACTGATTATGCACGCGACGTGTTACGTGGCCTATTCCAAAATTTTAAAATACTGTACCGGTTCCAGTATTTAAAATTTTGACTTAGTAAGCATGGCAGGTGTCGATAGAATAGCAATCTATTCTAAGAGTAGAGCAATCCATGTTTGCAGCAAGTGCAAGTTGAACTAGCACACGAAAGGTTCCGTACCATAAGCAGGACTAAACATGTTTCTTGTATGAGGGCCCCCTTTTATTTTTAAATTTATTTCATTTTTATTATTTGCTGTCATAGCGGCAACAGAAATACATCATCTGTGAAAATTTCAACTTCTAGCTTTCACGGTTCATGAGATACAGCCTGTTGACAGACAGCCAGACGGACAGTGGAGTCCTAGTAATAGGGTTCCGTTTTTACCCTTTGGATATGGAACCCTAAAAAGAACAAGGCTCCGATATGGGCCTTGCTCTTTTTGGGATGGATGCATTGTTTCATTACTTTAACTAATTTTTTACCAAATCTACTAGAGCGAAAATTGAGTAAAAAAATACCTTATTCCCAAATTGAAAACAAAACTAAATACATATTTATTGAAGCGTGACGAACGAGAATCGACGAATACAGCGTAATAGTGTTCGTGTTCAATTTATTCTGTTACCGTAAGAGTAATTTCTGTCCCCGAGCGAACATATTCCCAATGATTTCTCCAGAGGATCCAAAAACCTGGGGGCAAGCGGCTGTGAAATTTATCTTTGTGATTTATTTAGCGATGGTGTTCGATATTTCTGGCGCTTTAAGCGTTGGACATTAAAAGGAATTTAATGCTTGTATTTTTGGGGCTTGGATGGGCCTATACAAATGGTTTGAGAGAGAACGTATGAGTGTCAGGTGAATCGGAAAGAGTGGAGTGTTTTCAATTAGCGGTTTTTTCCTTTTTTTTACAGGCTTTTATTTAACTTGCACCGGTCGTGTGTAATTTGTATGTATGTAAGTTGTCCGTCTGAAATTGCAAACCAGTTTTCTACAATTTGTTGGTATCCGATTGAGCTGAAATTCTGCGTACATCTTTAGTTCTGGTGACAATACTTAATATTGTAATAATTTCAATATTGCCGCCGCTTCAAGATGGCGGATTTTTTTTCCCAACCCCCTTAATATGTATTAAATGAAAGGGGTTGAAGAGTAGAAAACGATAAAGTTAGTAACATCACGCTAAATTCAATATGCCCGCCGCTCCAAGATGACGGATTAATGGGTATCAAACGAAAGGGCTTGAAGCAAAAAGCTTTTAAAAAAAAAAAGGAGAATTTATTATTTAAAACGCATATCTAATGTTTGTTTTGTTTCTGTTTCAGGTATGATCAAATTTACATCAATAGAGAACAAGATATGCCTTCTGGACTTGATTGGAGTAAGATGAGCAATTTAATACGTTTAATTTAGCCAAACCTATACGTTTCCTAAAATTATTGTAAGGGAAAGCACCTTATTACTTCAAGCACACCGTCTAGTCAAATGTTTTGTCGCCAACACGTAATTAACAGTCGTAATCAGTATAAAAATGGCATAGGTGCTGAAAAGTCTAATCTCCCTTAGGCAAATTATTCAAAAGAGATCTTATCTTTTTACAAACACAACCTATTTCGCAACCAATAACTTCATGATTGAACTATCAGTGTTTCAACACAAGCTTCAAAGTTAAACGGTCCACTTGCAAGTAACCGTGCCATGAATTGTCGATACCAAACACTGCACGTCAGCGTGTAACTTACTCTGCAAACTTTGTTATGTTGTTTCACTAGACCTGTCGGGAACGTGGTAGATATACCAGCCAATTTATATTATGTGCATGTGGAGATTATGCGCAGTTTAATATTATGGGTAGGTACTGTATAATTTGATATTTAAATTAGTTGCTGCGTTAGTACGCAATTTAGCCTGTTGAAGAAGGATAATTATGGCAAAAGGTTATTTTAGCTAGGTATAGGAATGGCTTCCTTAAAACTATTAGCTACATTGAGTGGAAAACCACATGAACTTAATGGCCGATTGATAGTACATATAATCAATTTAATTAGGCTTTTCCCAATTGTGTTGTGACCGGCTTCGAATGCAGCTGAGTACCATTATTTTACATGGAGCGACTGTCTATCTGACATCCACAGCCCAATAACTGGGTAACACAATACTCTTGGCGAGACTGGTAGTCAGATTTCTTGTCTTCTGAATAATCGTAACGGCTGGCAATTATCTACAAATGACAGCCGGGACCAACAGCTTAACGTGCTTGCCGAGGTCGACCATACATGCAACCTGATTTAATTGTCACCATTCAAAATTATTCAAAGGCTACATAAAAATCGTGTCTTTGATTAATACCTAATTCCTGGAAAAAAATTGGATAGTGTAAAGAAAATAGAAGAAGAAAACGGAGATACAGACAGGAGGCAGACAGCTGCTTTGTTTTACACTGTTTGTTGGAATTATTTCAGTATGGGCACGCTCAGCTCAATTTTATTAATAATGTTTTTATTTGTCATTTCTATTCTTCTCTTTAACAATAATTGTTGCTGGTTGAATGTCCTTGTCGAATAAATGTTTTCTATTTAATTCACACCATACCATTGCCATCCGCGGATTGTTCCCATAATCTTCCACCATTTTATGGATGGGAAATCATCAAATGACTCCTTCCGCTCTGGGCGGAGCGGAAAAGAGTGTGACTCTTACTGACTAAAGCCCATCTGTGTTTCTCCAAATTCCCTTTACGTTCCTTTTGAACAAATTCCGCATCATAATCTTCCAACTAGAAAACTAATTACAAGCTCTTTACCTACTTTACATCTGTCAAACGTAGTTTCAATCAAATCACTATTCTCTACTATTAACATTGTTACTGCCACACAGTCTTGTGTTGACGTGAACATAAACTGATTTACGCCTTGCTGTGTGAAGATTAAGCTCGAGTTTGGTGTCTATTGACACAGAGTTGTGTAACCACCCTTATTCATTAGCGTCTTGTAAGTTGTTAACTTCGTTGCTGTTAAAGTAGTTTATGATATTATGTTAGTTTGTGTGCGGTGTGCGAAGATTGGTTGGTCCTTTGTGATGTGTTACCTCTTTGATCGTTATAATTGATATAATTTCAATTGGTTTCGCCGTGAGACCTTTGACTTGATCAAGTCACAGTCGTATCACATTGGCTTTGTTTGTGAAACGGTGTGATTTGAATTTCGTATCCAAATGTTTGAAGATTTACGTTCAAAGTTTTAGAGGAGGCTTCTATTCAGTTGGTTTGCCTGTCCATAATGAAGCCATTATAACATGTCCTTGATCTAAAAATAAATCAAGGAAAAATTGTATCAACGTCGTATAATGTCTGCTAATTTTCTTTCTTCTACCGTTTTCTGCGTGCCACCCTGATCCTATTTGTTAAATTAACTGTCTAACGACTTTAACCTATTTTCAAAGCTTTCTTTTTTCCTTTGACTCATTAAACTCTCGTTATTACAGCCAACCTTTTGTTTAAAAGTAACGTTATTAGGTTCGTTACATAAATGTCATATTTTCCTCTGTACCGTGTAATAATTTCTGTGAAATCCCAAATTGTTTCGAGGTTCCTTGTTACCACAGATTGGGGCGTAGCGTTCAGAAGGACTTCCAGAAGGACTGTTTTGTGCTGAAAAATTGTCTCGGATTAAAATCGCAAAAATATTGTTTCGTGCTTCTCTTGTCGCAAGTCTTCGTTTCGCGACTTTAACTCTACAGATGCGAGGAATATATAACACGATGAGGTTGCTACAACAGAATTAGCCATGCAGTATTTACTCCCTCAATTAGTCATACATTATAATTATAGTTCTATAAGGACAAAACGTTTTTTATCCTGTGACTATATTTGTATCGCTTGCAAACGATTAATATGACCGTACTAGGATACATCACTGTTTCCATATTATTGTGTATCGTCCTCTCCGTTGATCGACTGTTTTTTTTCTACACGCTTAGGCTTAAAGCTACAGTATACCTATATTCTAATCTTAGTATACCTACTATTGTCCTACTGCAGGGCAAAGGCGTCCACTCCCTTTTTCCACATAATTCTGTCTTCTGCTAGTGCAAACCGGTTCTTTCAGTTAAAGTCAACCTGTGACACGCATTAAAATTAAAACTAAAAAAATGTATTGAAATATCGTACCTGAACACACATGTTCACAAACTGACCGAGTCACGTCCATGCTCATGCTTATTCATTATCATCTATTGTTAGCTACCTTGTCCTTCTGGCTTATCTACTCTTTGTTGTTTCTATACACCGTGGTAAAGTCTTGTAATTCGTCAGTTTCCACAGGTACAGCTATGTTGTGCTTGGCTATTATTTTATATGTCGCTGTAATCAGGTTTACTTTAGTCCGTTGTTTTAGGTATTTTTACTGGAACTTTCCTTGTACTCTCGTTTTTATTTTAAAAATTTATTATGTGTTGGCCAGTAAAAATAAATACTGGTTTTTCATTATTTTCTACTTCTCTCCCTCTCTCTCTTTCGACTCTCCTCGTCATTATTTTACTACTATCCACTATTATATGGTTTATAAGTTTTTGATTTACGTTCCACTTAAAGTCGATAGTTGGAACTTCTGAAATTATTGTGAAGGATAGATTTAGCTAACGTGCCTCGTTCTTCGAAAATCTGGATTTCTGCAGACAGCTCGGAAACTAGGTCACTAGTATACTTCCAGGACGTTAAATCAATAAACACACTCCAACCACGTACTGTCTCAAGCACCGCAATAGCAATATCGCGAGGCAATCCGACTGTCTCCTTACTCCTTTCTCAACCTGACACTAGTGACACTTATATACACTACAAGATAAGCTCTCGACACGCCGTTTTTCATTCCGACGTTTGCACGGAAATTCGTGACTGTCGATTACCCCATAATACCCCCGTGAAGGTATAATGGTGACGTAATGTTGGTACAAGTTTCACATGGAATGTTGGGGAAGCAACCACTGTAATGTCTCTATTAAAGTCTGGTGTTCAAGGATTTAGGAGAATGCAGGCTTAGCTGTTTAAACGGTGCGCCTTTACCGAAAGGGAAGCGTATAGAAGCGGTAGTACAAGAAAAAATAATATGTTGGTAAGGGCACATAACAGGCATTTTTACAGAGGTGATATTGGTTTAATCACCTCTTGCTTGAAACCTTTCCCTATAAACGTGTCCCATTCTAGTTTGACTTAATTTTTCTTTCTTAATTCATTATTGTACACCAAAACAACTTATGACACTCTGATACAAAAGTTCACGTACATTAACACATTGCGTTTTCTCCCAGCAAACCTTTGAGAAATAGAAAGAGATTACAATAACGGGATTTTTTAGATACCTATAATAATCGCAGAGTTACGAGTACTATACAGGCAACCAGGTTATCCGTTTGGATGGTAGAACATAACACCTAGCACCTTACCTTCACACGAAAAGAGTTGCCGTAGTGCATAGTTATTTCTAGCTTACCTACAAAGGCTGCCCCACGTTTTGGCAGTTTGCACCGCAAAATAAGTGCTGTGTCACACAAGCGTTAGCGTTTGTAGTAAACTAGGTAGGCAGATATATCATCCTCCATTTTTATTGGTCGACAAAATACAAAAGGGGTTTATATTTTTGCTTGACGTGGATTTGCATTACAAATAGAACTGTATGTTTGTGAAATAATACACTTGGCTAAGAATAGATTATCCCGTTTTGCGTGGGTGTGAGTGGTAACAAAGGGATTCAGGAGCGACAGACTGACGAATTCACCTGTAATAGAAATACTGTCGTATACTTTGTTCTTGAATGTACGGTTTTATATGGTGACTAGCTTTTGCCCGCGACTTCGTGCGCGCATATCTCGTTTTTCCCGTTTCCGTAGGAATTTTGGGAAATCCTCTCTTAGTGCTCCCCTACACTCCCGAAGGAATCTACATGCTAATTTCAGCTTTTTACGGCCAGTAGTTTCGGTTGTACGTTGTCTGTCAGTCAGTAATGGCAATCATTTTAAGATTGGCAGAGACAACACCTACAATATAGATAGTCCTGCTCTTTCAAACGAAATATCCGAAGCCAATATAAAAATGTGCACGGTGTAATGACTTATGCATCACAGTGGTATAGGAAACCCATTTCTGTCACAGCACGAAGAAATCCTCCAACCTTAAAAAGGTCCTTCAAATAAGAATTCTCAAGGCAATCTAGAAGTAGCTACAACCAATATTGTACCAAGTCAATCACGAACATAAACAAAAGAAATCTCATCCCATTTTCCTCTCAAACCTGCCTCAATCTCAATGTGTCTTTACGATCACTAAAACACGTTAAGTGGGTTAGACACAATAGACAGTCTTCCTTGGTTGTCAATCCACCGAAATTGTTCCAACAAGTAATTACTTTCACTTCCTTGATTACGTCTGTTTTGTAACAAATAGTGCCGGATTGGTGTTGAAACTAATTTATGACTTACGGCCGTGTGATCTTGGAAAGGGAAGGTGGGGAAATTATTTGCGTGAAACAGGTTTGTTCGAAAAAAGTATTATGAGGAAAAGTTAATTCTTTCCAAAATGGATTGTGTGAGGAGTGATACCGGTAGTCGCTGATTACAGGGCTCAGCATTTCGGAAACCCAGGTACCCTCTGTGAGATAGTTGGTAACACCAAGGCGTTGCTGGCCTTGGGGAACTGGTGTGGATCGAATGACACATTTGTCCCACCTGCACGCAAAATACGCGCTTAGTCGTGGAGTTGCAGAAACCAGCCCGAGTTACATACATACATACAAACAAGAGTTAATTATTTCCAAAATGGATTGTGTGAGGAGTGATAAAAAAGAAAAGGGAGTCCGTGATAGCGTGACGGTTGACAGGATAGATTGTATGAAGAAAACGTGTTATGCGGTCGCCAAGTAACATGGGGCAGGGGCTGGAAGATGATGAGTTCAGAATGCCTTGCATGTTGCTGATGTACGGCCACGAATAGGACTGAAAATCCGGTGAAAGTCGCGGAAAATAATTGATGCAGAAAGCGTAAGACCGGTCCTTGTGGTGACGGCAGTTGACAGCGGACGTCTTTTAGATGACGTTCAGCTAGTGGTGAGCAATTTCCTAGAGTGGTGAGACGAAGCGAATCAATAAACCTAAGTGGTATTTTTATCACGGCGTTGAAAATCTATCTGCAAATAACTTAGTTCACCAGCTCCATGTTGCTTTGAAAGATGGCAGAATGAGACCAAACAGAAAACAAAATCATCGATGAAAAATCAATTTTCAGTTACGTAACATTGTCGACTGTAGGATGTATGATACAAAATATCCGGAAATTGTACATGCAGCGAATGTAGTGCTACAAAGCAGTCATTTTACGCTGCATCAATATCAGTAATTTAATCGCTGAATTGAACGCCTCTCCATTCAAGCTTCATGCCAGTCTTTTCAATATCGCACAGGTAGGTATGCCCGCGGAATTCTCACTCTGTCCAGTAACTACCGCAGAGCGCACAGATAGCTGATTACTTTTGTGCTTTTCTATTTTATATTTATTTTTTTGTCTGTGGTTTTCGTTTTTTTAGTTATTAGTATGCTAGTTGGAGTATGTTTCGTAGTTCATAGGTTTTGGTGGCTCAGCCACATAATGTATTGGTGATGTTGTGTTCAGAGTCCGCCACATGTTTACTCTTTGGCAGTTTCTCGCAAGTTTTGAAATGGTGACGTAGTGTTTGTGATTATTATTGTTACACCCCACTGCTGGGCAAATGTCTCCCTATTTTCCTAGCACTTCGCTCAACCAGTACTTATCGATGTTTGTGATTTCTTGAAAAACTATTATCAGTTCTATATCCATTACACACTTTTTTTTTCTTTTTTAAACTGAATACGAACTGAATATGAAGTTTTAATAAAACCTTATGAAACCGATATTCCAGCTTCCTAGACTAATAGAAAAATAACTTGATACTCTCGCTACAGTTGGATAAAGCCAACACATTTATGGAATCTTACCTGGAGAAAGCTTTTTATTTCGACCTCGCATTTCTCGATTTGTGTAAAATAACTTTAGCTTCGCACAGATTTTTTCTATTTACCAGTACTTGAATTTTCGCTACACGTGTAGATAGTTCCTATAAATATTTCGTTTTCAACCTACTTCTAGTTTTACTTGAATTGGTCTTAAATAAATTATTCGGCCGACTTTTGATTTCTTTCATGTACAACACTTAAGTATTCCTTAATTATTAATTTTACCTTGATTTGAAATTCTTAGTCCATCTGAGCCTAGAGATGTATCTTAAGTGGCTAGGCAATGTAGCCCGAAGAAGATTGTCTAAAGTGTTTAAATTTTTTAATGTCATTGAAGTCTGCATAATAACAGCCTTGTCCACTATTAATAGAGAAAGGTGTAGGTCAAACTTATCATCATTAAAATTGTCATTGAACAATTTATCAGAGCCATCAGTTAAGATTGAACACCATTAATGTCTTCATTTAGATGATGTAATACCAAAAAAAGAGTTTTTAGTAAACCCTTTCATTTTTAATTTGACGACGGCACGTCAAGTTAACTAAAATTTATTGCGTGGAAGGGCTCATTAAGAAGTTATTGCTATAGTAGTAAATCAAAAAGTTACTTTGGTGAGGTGAAATGATAAGGAATAATGTACAGAAAATCCAGCCACTACGAACAATGGAGAAATGGATAATTAAGTAGACCCTACGAATAGAAATGTGATAGATTGAGAACAATCTCAACGTGGCCCCTGAGATAAGAATCAGTCAAATCCCAGGTTCAGAAAGCCTTCTGGCGAATTTGACATAGGTATTGTCATTGGGTGGACAAAATAACTACAACCAATCTTATCAGTTGACGGGCTATTTGTCTATAGACCCAATAAAATACCCCTTTGCCAAAGAATAGTAAAATAATGTACTATGTATTTGAGATTTCCCTTACTAAGCTCCTTGTATGAAGAGGAAGTTGTGGTCCTTTTGTAGAATGTTGAGATGTGGTCCTTCTTCACTAATGTTCTTTGTGGTGAAACGTAATGAAATCTTATGTCGCCATTTAAGAGTGTAATTGAATCCATAGCCACTTGGAGTGACCGTAAAAGTGTCGTTTCGGCTTTATTGTGGTGCATTCTGTTCTTTTATTAAAGTTTCAGTTTGTTTGTTATGAGGATTTTCGTGTATGTGAGCTAGTTTTCAGGACCTAATTTCTTAAAGGGCTTCCCGCTTTTTTGTAATATTGGTCCTGGAACTAAACCGTTTTCTCTCAATGTCTTGGCACATTATGTGATTGTAAGTTGACTAAATTTTAACATGGCATTTTTGGTCTTGCTTAACATTACATTCACGAGTTTTTCATTTATACAGTCTGCTAAAGTGCAATTCTTAGATAAGTTTTAAGAGTTTAATATCGCAGCATCAGTCATTAGACTCATTAGCCATCAAGAATGCGACTTAATATCCAAAGCCGGATTGATCTGACGCGGACACCAAGAAATGTCATATTAATAAAAAACTGAATACTTAATGCTGTGCATTTGAAAGGCAGTCTCGTTTTTTGTGAAGAATTATTATCTATGTTACTAAAGCTGCTCACGGAGATACAATCTGCAATAGGTATCCAAATGGCATTAAAATTAAAGAGTTAGCTTTATGTGATATAAGTACAACTATGAAATTGCCAGGATCATTGACACCGGAACAAATTACGTTTTCTCAAGTCAAGTAATATGAATAATAAGAGTTATTCTAGATTTACTGAGACCTCTACATTTTTTCATATTAACGAGGCAATATTTTGATACACTTGTAAAGGTGTGTCACTTTTTTTTAAAAAGGAGACTCCCTATTACCTCGTTGGACTTATTGTTTGTTTGATCGTGAATCTCTTCATCAAAACGGAATGAAGGCCAACTAACCATCGCGAAATATCCATAACCGCAAAACTACCAACCAATTTCAAAACACCATATAGAAATAATAACAACATACTATGTACTAATAAACCTACCTACTTAAGTGAACGTTGAGGTTAGCAAGCCGTTGTATTAGCCAATGATATGACTGACATCCTCTTGACCGCAAACCGCGATATGGAGGGATCAATTTTAATTAATATTGATCCGGATTTTTGTGGAGTAGGATTTGTTTTGAGTGTTTTGTTTTTTTTTGCAATACAAAATAATTCTCTTTTCTTGTAACTAAATTAGAACGGTGATGATGTGGGATGAACTGTATTGTCATTGTGGTTTGATACTATTAGAAGGCTTTTATTGAACCATTATCTTTGGTCCTTTCATCTTATACCTCCCGTAATTCACATACACGAGACTCTAACTAACTCTGTCCTTATGTGGTTTACCGATCGGCCAATATTTATTTTCCCTTACGTGATGCCACGTCCTAAATTCCTACATCCCAACTCTTCTGTTGCCGCATGAACAGTAAATTCATCTTCGCTGTTAACTACTTCTGTAAATGCAACAGCATACAAATATAACTCGTTTAAAACAGAAACAGGATCCTCATCGATCATCACTTTATACTTTACAACATTACCTTTCATAAGCCTGCCAATTATCTTTAAATCATGTACCATAACTGGTATCATCAAGTTGTTGACCGCCTGTATCTATTCCTGTCGCAGTTGCATCGATTGCCAACCACCCATCAGACCTACCTTGCAATACCAGTTTCCCCTGCAAGTCTAACTGTGCCATCTTTACCGTTACCCACCACAATCCAATATGGGTTTTATTGCTTACAATTTACGACAGCAATTTGAGTACAACCGTTTTGGCTATAAAAATTCGCGGTCTATACGAAAGTAATGGAGTTTATATTTTATTGAAACGGTTGGTTTCGTTATTTTCGATAAACACTGATCCTTTAAAGTTTATGGAGAATTCTATTCACTTTGTGGAATTGTAAAGTCTGCATCTGCGCAAAAGAGATATGGAAAATACAACACGACTTCAATACGGTAGTGGATATCTGAAAGACAGACCTGCAGGCTTCATAGCCGATTCGGCTAAGTCTCAGCTAGGCTCAACTTCTTCCAAATTCGGCCCAGAAGACTGATCCTCTAGGGCCTAGGGATTTCAGACTTGATGCTTTGATACACGTATCTTCACATCCCAGAAGTTATCCACAAGAAAAGAGGATTTCATCTTCCATAATAGTACTTTCTCAACAATGTAATTCCTTCACTATACTATTCATCTCTTTCCCTCTCATGCATTAAGAACAAGACAAAACAATACTGTACCTGTTGGCAGGTTTACGCGAGTTTCATGGCTGGCACGATTACATGCGTTTTACGTCTACACGAGAGTTTTATTGTTTTTGTCTTGTAAAAGGGGTTTACTGCTCAATCTTATTTTTATTTTCATGTCCTTTCTCTTTATGTAGAAAGATAGGAAATATTGTTGGGATACTTTCTACAAAACTCGACGTTTGCCATTAAATAGATCTCCGATAACTTCGTTCAATTCTAAATATTAAGTTAGTACTCAATACATAACTTAAAACTCGTCTAACTTATTTAATAAGTCCCAAGTGGTTCTATGACATCTTGGACGGGACGTATCTGCATCGATTGCACGTAAGTCGTAACCTGTGTTGATTGATTTTAGTAAATTGTTTTAAAGCCAAGTGGTTTAAATATCAAATGACAAATAATAATACAGATTCTAATCCCGGATCTTCAGAATAATTTCTCTATCTCGCATTCAAACACCGCCTAACCCTTTTAACGTACTAAACAAGAATAAATTAACAATAATTCTTCTCGATACCGTCTTATTTGCATACCGTTAGGAAATTATCATACGATTAGTTCGGTCCATGTTCGTTCCTTGTTCGGTTTTATCAATCGATTTCAATCACATTACTGGTCCTTTGCTTTATTGGGATCTTTAGTTACATAATTAAAGAGATTTGTTGGTTTTAAATAATGGATGTGTTTTCGGAATAAATTAGCTTTGGATTTGTTTATTTCTACCTTATTTTCATGTTATTTATCAGCTCTTCTTCTTCTTTCCTTAGTAAGTTACAGTCTCTATATTAAAGAAAAATTACCTTCATTTCAAGCATCATCACAAGCTTCGTCACATTGAGCATGGTCAGCAGTACGATTCTGCAAACATTTCACATCTCACAAGTTTAGGTGAAGTGAACTTGAAGAAAGCTGTCAATTCATACAAATAAGATGGAATGGCGGTTCACTTCATGCTCACTCCACCTAAGTTCGGTGAGATGTTGACAGAATACCCCGGCTGTATTGTTTTACTCACCCTGTACGCAGAACAAGTCAAACATTGATCCCAAAATACTGCGTGCATATTTGAGGCATTGAGATTTGTTTCACTAGAGAACCCGGAGACTCCCATCCTTATCTGGCTGTGCGGAAAACGGCTGACGCTGTACCGTTTGGTTTAAGCTGGTATTATCCTTATATATTCGCACCTCCCCCTGTCGGATGTGATAGAAAATGATTATTTTATCATCTTGCAACGGGTTAGTTATGAACTAGCACTGGACTAACACTGAACGTAATACTGACATCTTCTCGCGATATGGTAACGTGAAGATATTTTTGAGATTCGTACTTACTAGTAAGTTTTTAATTCACGTATGAGTACAAAATTCATCACTCATTTGTAAAACGCTTGTCACGGAAAAATCTCAAGCTCCCGTTAATATTAACAGTTCAATTTAAGCTGCTGAGTCATACTTATAATTTCTTTTACCTAATTAGATGACTGAGCTTTATACATATAAATTTTCTGTTCAGTTCAAAGAAACTAATCAAGTAAATTATTATGAAATAAAATTCATCATTATTGAGTTCATTTATACGATCTCCCTGCCCACGACTGACCTTGTCTCTTCATGCGTGGGTGTATTTATAGGCAAGTATGGATTCTTTTTGAAAGAATCCCCTTACCTACCTAAATTACCTACTTGTTGCTGAAGAGTAAAATTATACGTAACTTTGACTATGAACTGTAAAATAAGAGAGGATGGCTAGTAGGCTATAATAATTATGCTTAATGAATTACACATATTATAGCCTACTAGCTTTTGCCCGCGACTTCGTACGATTTTTTCCCGTTCCCGTAGGAATTTCGGGAAATCGACTGTTTTTGCTCTTACACTCCCCAAGGAACCTACATGCTAAATTTCAGCTTTCTACAACCAGTAGTTTCGGCTGTGCGTTGTCTTCTTGGATATCCAAGTCTAAAGTACACTTTCAACCGGCTCGTATGCAAGTTGTATTGCATTGTAGGCTAACAAAGTGTAATGAACGGGGCGTTAGATTGATTTTGTGTCGGAATTGTAACGCTTAAAATGACCAGGTGGTCATGGTCATCCTCAATTTCTTGAGTCTACGCTCATGCTCTCGGTGTGGGTGGATGTTATGTCACCTCCCACACCCTTCAAGCACTGTAATGCATGTGACTACAACATGCTATCGTCTTACCCACATGCTATAGTCCCCTTGAAACGTATGACCGTCGCCTGCCAACGTGGTATACTCCAATGTCAACGTGCTCTTCTGATACCACCGTTTTCAACAATTTTTTTTTTATTTTTTATTTCATCCTTAATTCACTTGCAAGCCTTTTTTTTTTTCTGGGGGAAATCCTCATAGAAATCCTCCACCCTGGGGCGGGTGGAGGGGTCTGTCAGACTCTTACTGACTAAAACCACCCCGGTGTTCCATCTTCCACCTACGCCGGGGATCGCGGGAACGTATGCGACTTCCGCAATCCCCGGCTGGTGCCGGCCCGCCTNGTACACTTTCAACCGGCTCGTATGCAAGTTGTATTGCATTGTAGGCTAACAAAGTGTAATGAACGGGGCGTTAGATTGATTTTGTGTCGGAATTGTAACGCTTAAAATGACCAGGTGGTCATGGTCATCCTCAATTTCTTGAGTCTACGCTCATGCTCTCGGTGTGGGTGGATGTTATGTCACCTCCCACACCCTTCAAGCACTGTAATGCATGTGACTACAACATGCTATCGTCTTACCCACATGCTATAGTCCCCTTGAAACGTATGACCGTCGCCTGCCAACGTGGTATACTCCAATGTCAACGTGCTCTTCTGATACCACCGTTTTCAACAATTTTTTTTTTATTTTTTATTTCATCCTTAATTCACTTGCAAGCCTTTTTTTTTTTCTGGGGGAAATCCTCATGGAAATCCTCCACCCTGGGGCGGGTGGAGGGGTCTGTCAGACTCTTACTGACTAAAACCACCCCGGTGTTCCATCTTCCACCTACGCCGGGGATCGCGGGAACGTATGCGACTTCCGCAATCCCAGGCTGGTGCCGGCCCGCTTCTGCGGGCCACCTCGCGCACAACCTAAACAACTGAGAGTTCCTTAAATGACGAAGGATACATTTTGGCGATTCATCCTCATGCTCAAACCAGAGTTTACTCCGAGTTTGTTTTTACTCGGTATGTATGGAATATTTGTTATTTAAAGACGTGTTAGCATTTTTGCACTCGAAGATAATGGTAACTTGGTTTACGCAAGTGGGCCTAAACGGGTTTAATGAGGGGATGAAAGTCATTTTTGCCGATGGTAAATCTCGTCGAGCACACAGATTCTTGCCACAGTTCTTGCTTATTAAAATTGTATGTACAAATATGGGTACAATGTATGTTCAAATTTGGCCAAATACTCTGCCTCTACAATGTATAATGTTGAATGTTTTCGTACTCAGTGATAAGCAAAAGCATTCGCCGAATTCCGCGGGATGTAATTTAGAATACATGCGCTACTACATTCGTGCAAATCTCGGCTAATTACTGTTGTTTAAGACTTCTTGTAAACGCTATCCGAACCGCTATATTGAGAAATTCTTGAGAACTGTTAAACTTGAAAGTGCGTAGGTAGGTAAGTAAGTTACCGAGATGGAGGCATAACTTCACTTGTGTTCTCCGAAAGGAGAGGTACAAGTATATACTGGATGCACGAGTCCTTTTCTGATTATTTTCGTTGCGTGATCCAAAACATTGAATCGTTTCTCGGGGACTCGACAAGCCCCATTCATTGCCTCTTTGCATTTCTGGTGGTCGCCTCTATTGATTCTGGCTTTCAAGAGTTATGGCTAGGAATATACATGAAAGAATCCTGAGAACAAATCTTTTCATCCATTCGGCGCACCATAAGCCCTGAGCTATCGGTTCCATTAACAACATTACTTCTTCTAAGTTGTGTTTGCAGCGGCTACCTAGGTGCGCAACCGATCGAGGGTTTTCAGGTGGCAGATGTTCCTGTATATTGGATGGCCTCGAAGCAACGAAGAAAACTCCTAGCAACAATACTTACAACCTTATTTATAGCTTCAATCTGACTTGTTTACCTCTAGCTCGTGCCACTACAGAAAAACAACTCCAACACCATCTTATCGACAAAATAATATCAGAAACAAGTTTCTTCCTACGCATTAGTACAACTTATAAAGACGTTACCTACGTATAGCAGAGATTTGACGCGGAAACATATTCAGCTTACGTTACGGTTATTACTAGGGGCGTGACCGAGACCTCAACTAATGGATTACGTTCGGTTTTATTATTTTGTAATAAACTTGTAATGTTTGTATGGTTTTTAATTGTTGAGCTACAAAGCAATGATATTTGTTGTAGGATAATCTGTGGCAAATTGAATTGATGAAAGGGATGGTTTGAATTGAATGCGTGCAGTTGTATCAGGAATGACAGCACTGTCAATGTCGATAGGGGTGCCATGAATAAGTTGTCTGTCACAGTCCGGTCAGGCGTGCATGTCTGTAACCGGACGGGACAGATCCACTATATAATAATAATAAGGAATACGAGGGATAAACAAATATTATCTGCATTTTTTTCTCTAGGATGTCGTGACATGACATTATTGTAAGTCCTATAAAATATTAGAAAGAATACCTTATCCTGAGATAGGCTCGCGCTTGACCACAATCTCACCTGATGGAACGCAATATAAATATAGCGATAGCGAGACAGTTGTGCTTCTGCTGTCTTTTGCTCTTCTTTAATAAGGGCGATAATGCCCTGCTTAAGAATTACAGGCCCATCTTATTTGCGAGCCATATCTACAAGCTGTTTTCCAAAGTCATCACGACCCGTCTCGCGCGTAGGTTTGACGACTTCCAACCTCCCGAGCCAGCCGGATTTCGATAAGGCTTTAGCACTGTAGACCACATACATATGCTGCGGCGGGTTATACAGAAGACCGAAAAGTATAATCTGCCCCTCTGCTTAGCGTTTGTGGACTACGTGAAAGCCTTCGATTCGATTGAAACTTGGGCTGTACTGCAGTCTCTCCAACGGTGCCAGATCGACTATGGAGGTTCTGAAGTGTTTGTACGAAAACGCCACCTTGTCAGTCCGACTTCAGGATCAGACCTCGAATCCTATCCTCTTGCAGCGCGATATGAGACAGGGAGACGTCATTTCTCCGAAACTGTTCACGGCCGCAATGGAGGATGTCTTTAAGGTTTTGGACTGGAGAAGGCTAGGCATTAATGTCAATGGCGTGTACATCACTCACCTTCGACTTACTGACGATATAGTCGTCATTGCTGAAGGATCGCCAAACTGAAGTGGCAGTGGGCAGGGCACATTGCTCACAGAATAGATGGAACAGAAATTTCTGGTGGTGACCACGTACTGGAAGATGCAGCGTTGGAATGCCTCTCTCAAGGTGGACCGATGACCTGGAGAGGGTCACGGGTAGCCGATGGATGATAGACGCACAGGACCGGTTCTTGTGGCGAGACTTGGGGGAGGCCTATGTCCATCAGTGGACGTCTTTTGGCTGATATGATGATGATGAGATAGTTGTTGTACCTTATCAGTTTGTGGTGTATCGAAAAACTTCTCATCGCCTTATGTGAGTGCACTGCTGGACTTTATACTCTCCAATTGTACGCTACTGAGGTCGATCCTCGGCCATGCTCATCTTCCTTTCCATCTAAAAAGATTCAAAACATTAACCAAACACCAAGGAGCCCAACCTTTACAGTTCAATACAAACGGTAACGGCTCTCGATCAGGTAACGTTAGCTAGGTAGGTATACCGTTGGAGATAAAGCGAGATGCGCGTATAACGGTGCCTAACATTAATTGATACAAGTAAACGGTGCCGTGGAGCGGAATCGCGCACTAAGCTATAATGCGCTTTATAATACGGTAATATCTGTAATGTTCTGTATTGTTTCTTGAGGTAACGGAGTTTGAGGAAGTTGTACTGTGTCTTTGAGGAATATTGTTTCTTTGTTTCGGTCTTTAGCTAGAGTTTCTAAGAGATGGTTGTGCTAAATTGCAAGTGTCTTGTGAATGAAAACGTGTTAGTTACAATGCTAAACCTAGCATAGTATGTTACTGGTTGTGAATTATAAACGTACAAGCAACCCTTGTCTTTGCCTGGATATACAAGAATAACTTCGAAATAATAATTATTAGCACCTCTCATAGAACGAAAAGCTAGGTAGTTATGTAGTCGATAGCCAAAGGGAGAAGAAGAAATATATATTAAATTTGCTTACTTTAGACCCCAAAAAAGATAAAATGACCGCTCTAAAATCATTAAAAACGGAGGCGATATTTCACTTAATTAAAGCAATTTAAAAACTAAACACAACACTATAATTATAAAACACTCAAAAATATCACAACTAAAACTTAATCATAACTTAGCTCCATATTACACCAACAATTCATCTCTTAACACCCCATATTTAAACAGACGTAGATATACGGGTGTAATGTGTTTCTAACTACAGTCCAACCAAGTTAGTAATTATGAATGATGTGTAAATGAGTTAAGTATTAGTGTTAGTAGCTCAACGGCTAGCTTGAACTTTCGCTTGCTCGGTCACTAGGATCTGACCTCATTGGTTCGTTTGTGATGCGGAGTAGTGAGTACTCCTTGTAGATATGGTAATGGAGTTACTGTTTGTATTATTTGACATTTATGTTGTCTACTTTGCTATTATTGCAGTCTGCCGTATCTTGGGCAATCCCCCAAGCTCTAACCGTAGGTAGTGCACCAGTGCGAGTTTTTAAAGGTACTCGTAAACTTCTTTTTGTACTAAAATAACATTAAATTTTTTGTTTTTGTTTTTTTTTAAACGTTTTTACTATGTTTGTAATGAGGTGTACAATAAAGTATATAATAAATAAATAAATAAATAAATTGTGCTACGGAGCTTATTAAAAATAAGTCCTTTCATTGTCATTAGAGCTCACTGTACCTACATTTTGTAGAATATACCGGCTTACAAATATTCTTACCTCAATGTGAAAAGCTGTGTTAGCATTAATGACTTAAACTTAAGTCATTGAGTATGCTCAATGACTTAAAATAGCCAGCATCTGGTAAGTAATCTCTAAGGTATTCATTTCCATTTCCTCGCTACATACCCTACTGGCCAAAACACTGATAAATATTATACATAATACTCCCTGCATTGTATATATTTCAGTCTTGTTGAGTTTCAAGGATTTCGAAGAATGACTTAATCCTTTTCGCCCCAATGTTTTATGGTTCCAGTACTTCATTCAATCCTTGGTGCATATCATATTTTGTCAGTTTCCTGTTCGTAAAACCAGTATCACAGTCAAGGATTGGGAACATACGTTGATCAAATAATAACACATTGAGGCGAAGCAATGCGCATTTGAAACCACAACAATAGATAATATAGTCAGCAATGAAAATTCCCACATTAATGTACAAGATCTATCGAGATAGGGGTCACAGTAAGGCTTAATTGCTATCCCTTATTTATTTATTCAAACTTCATGCAACACAAAGGTACATATTATATGTACTTACGTGGTTTAAATGCTTTAAGCATTCTGTACCAGTTAACCAAAGGTGAAAAAGATAAAATTGCAGGTGCATAGGATAAGCATATATAAACATTACCATATTTTTTATTATTAAAATGGGTGAAAAATCTTCCAACCATAACAGACTAGCGACTCGTCAAACAATGTAAAGTAAACAAGCCAGGGTGTCCATTAACCGTGCATAAAAGACAATTAAATAAAAAATGCAAAATCAACAAATTTCACATTTCTTGCTTCTGCAGTGGGAAATCTAACCTAAGTAGTTAAATATTCAAATGGTATGCACATTTCAAATATGCATGACATTTTGTTTTTTAGTCGTTATAATGCATGTTTTGTTGTGCTTAATTGGCCGAGGCAGGGCTTGTTAACTGTGTTTATGCGCTGGGTTTGCTTGCTCCGAATGAACTTGGTTCAAATATTGTATGGAGACTTATGAAGACTTAATTAACGCCACAAACTCCTTGCATCTCCATCAGTAAGTTTCCAATTGAACTGTAGGTACACCTTTCATATAACACCAAAATACTCAAACTAGTTGTGACAGACAAATAACGTAGGAGATCTTGCAGAAAGTTGCACGAATATCAGACAAGCAGTTTCGTAGTAACAAATTGAAATACAGACGTTCCAATTTATAATAAGGGGCTAAGAATTATTATGGCCATAAATATTATTTATGCATTCGCTAGTTTAAACTAAGGTGTGGTGCAGATGCAAATACCAACATGTTATTTAGAAGTCTCCGTTATTTATTGCGTTTGTGACCCGAAAGGAGAAATTGCAGTAGTTGTATAGAATTGAATTTGAGGTCCAGATTGTGATCCAAATAACGTAGATTTGTCACAAAAAACTATTAATACAAAACCCAACTCGATACGTGACAAATTATAAAACTTTGGCACATTGTTAATTCTTAAAAAAGAAAAGGTCTCACCGTCGATACGCCGAAGGGATTTTAGCAGGTCACTGGGCTGCAAAATACATCTGAAAAACGGGATGAAAATAGAGCTTAAATATGATACCTAACCAGGCAAAATGTAATCAGTTTGAAAAGCCAGCTTGCATGATCAACGTCATGAAAATGTTTATTATGCCTTCTCTATTTGATAAACAGATCTACATATGTGGACGATTGTATGAAGATATCGATCCTTCGTATATCTTCTTAGCATTTGCTAAATTCTTATGATTCAAAGCTGAAATCAGTAATTCCTATAAAACTATGTAGTTCTGTACCTACGCTGTGACATATACAAACACATACGGAAGAAGACCGCGTGGGCGTACACCTATTTGCTGATCTGATTAGATAAAGGCGATGACAGAATTCACTTTTACCAATGCCTTGAGAAGAAACGAAGTCAATGTTGCCAGGAAGCTAGTCATTACTTCCGAAAATGTTATCCAGGATGGGCACGACCTTCAGCAATGGAGAACATGAATAAGAGGATGCAAATACAACGTTTATCACATATCATCTCTGTTTCAATCGGCTAACAGCTGTTCATATTATAGTTGGCCTGACACGTTCATGGTCAAAATCATTGTACCAAAGCTTATCGCATCGATGATTACCGACAACGTAGTTACCGATATGTTATGCATATCGGTAACTACGTAGCAGTCCATGCAAATATGAGCATTGACCGTGGGCTCTATGATGTAGGTATTAAAGTACAAATAGTTCTAAAGCTTGAAGATTTGTTAAAGATTCGCCTAGACCGGGGAAGCAAGACTCAGAAAGAAGATGTAATAAAACTACCAAAGATTTTTTTCGGTGAAAAATTATCGAAAAATGACGTCATATGAGTAGAGATGAAGTTATAGATGCTTTAGATTACATGTGTCTAATAAAGTAGACTGGATAATGAACGAAACCTAAATGCGTATGATAACGAATATTTAAACACAATTCACATGCGATTATTTTATTTTAGCTCCGCTTAATAAATGCTAAATTCCTGCCTTATGGAAAATCCTTTGCGTTCTGAATGTATGTATAATGTAATTTCCCTCATCTGCCTCCTATAGAAATATTTTATGTTTCCGTTTTTATTTCAGGTAATTCATGAATTTCACATTCGGCTACCCCGCGGGTATTGTATCCAAGTTCTCGGTGAGTTTTTGTTTCGCCAACCCTTTGTTCCAGTAATTATTTTGGGCAATATCACGTAGTTATTGTAATAATGACGTATTTAGTCAACAAAGCTGAATATTTGGTCAAAATGCCCAAGGTAAAATTATTTCAGCTCAAAAACTGTTTTAGGTTAGACGTTGTATAAACAAGGTTTATATGACTAAACATAGATACAGTCCAAGCATATCATTACGGCTGTATCAAGTGGTATCAGAATTCAGAACTACGTGCTTCCGTACCCATTCAACGGATTGAAATGCCAGTTGATTGCTATTGCGACAATCTGTAAAATTCAGGTCGAGTTAACGTGTTCGTAAACTAATGTTTTCCCACCTTTTGTTTTGTTATCGCTACTGGTTAACCTTATTGCGTGTGCCATAGAACCGTAGAGTAAAAAAAATACAATAGAACTATATTTTTAAGCGGACCAATTTGGAACCGAAGCCATACAAATATGTAGAGTTTGTAAAATTACCGTGAGGTACATTTTTGCTATCGTACACTTTGTTTTGAGACCCATGACTATGGCACGAAAAAAGTACAACTTCGCGTACCTAAAGGCGGCCGCCATCTTGCGTTTTTGAATTCATCTTACCTCGGGCTAGGTGGAGGGACGATGTCCGTAGAAACTAGAGCAGAGAAACGAGATAAATAATAAGTAATGACATTGAAGAAATATAATATAAATACAGTAGAAACCTCTTCACTGCTTGGGAATTTTTTATACTTTTGCAAGATAAACCTCCGTAGTTGGTAACTTTCTTTGTTACCACAAAACCGAATCAGCGTAGGAGGTTTTACTATTCTGACGGCTTTGACAGTATCCGGAAATTCATACATGTCTTGTTTATCGATAACATCATGACGTTTTCCGATAGAGGTGGGTTGACACTTATTCAACTGTCGTTGTGTGATTGACAAGCATCGCATTTCGATATATTTGAATGGTTTAGAACTTGAATTTGCTGTGTAGAATCTGTAAAATGACTGAAGTACTGTTTGCATTATTGAGGAATGGCTTTTAAATAATTATTTTTTAGCCATCGCGGTTCTACTGCTAGGTTTCTTGAAACCAGTTCTCGCGGTATGCGTCCAGTAGGTCGTCTTGTTGCCTCTGTCTAGACTGGCTTTTGCAGTGCATCCATTTTCAAGCACCCACTGTTAGGAGACCTTTTTATTTTTAATGAGAAATCATCAAATGACTTCTTTCGCTCTGGGTGGAAGACTCTTACTTACTGAAATCCATACGCGTTTTTTCTAAAGCCCGTTCCAGGGCCTCGGTGACTCTTTCGAACAAATTCCGGAACCTTGGCATTCACTGTTAGGAGACTTGGTTTACGCTTTTAAGAACCTTATAGCGTCTCTTTTTATAGCTTATGAGCTCCTCTTTCTAACTTGTACTTAAATAAGACGCAAATAAAGCTAACACATGTTATATTCAAATACATTTGTCTATGTTAAAGAACGTTATCAAATAAATGATTCAAACCGCATTTCCGTATACAAAACGATCAATATCATTGTATGCAAACGTTTTGTTTCCGTCTGTGGATGTATGACTCTTAATTTATTCATTGCGAAAGGCTTTACCGGGTCTGTTCATAAAAATTATCGGATATTTGTTTTTATTCTGTGGTTTATTTTTGACATGGTTGAAAAGCTTTCGCCAATATGGGTAGTAGATCTGTAAAGCCACGCTTTAAAGGATCTGACTTTTGATCGATAACAGTAATGCTTTCTGCTGGTCGATTCTGTTATACATGTCTTGCTTGGGTGAAGTGATCACGAAGTGAGCTGTCATTCCATCTTGATTACATAGATTGACAGCTCACTTCGTGATCACTTCAGCCTTCACTTCGACATGTTTACAAAATCGATCAGCTGTAACAATCTCGCCGTGATAACTTAAGTGAAGTAAGCTTGAAGTGACTTGTCCATCCCCAACATTAATCAGAATGATAGCTCACTTCACATTTCACCCAAGTTATCAAGGTGACTTTTTTTGCAGAATCGACCGACAGGTCTCATATGGACACACTTTTGTGCCCCTCTGTCGTAGGTACTTTTGAGTTACTTTGAGCAGGTTTTAAGCTTAAAATATTTCTGCAAATCGGTTTGGACAAACACTTCTACACGTCAAACAGAAAAAAATAATTCTAACTAGATGAGGTCGGTGTTTCTTCGCAGAGGGGTCGGATAGGAAACACCAATCTCATCTAGTTAGAAAAGAAAACAAATTGTGGTCAGAGGTCACATTCTTAAAAGGGTCCATACGTTATCTTGTTCGGAGGTCTTGCTTGAGGAAGTCTTTACATTTACATCGCAAGTCATTTAAACTTCACAACCCACAAAGGACTTGTAACACCCACTGTAAAAGCCAGAGACAATCTATTCATAGACACAACTACATTCCTGAAATAGTCGACTCATCCAACTATAATCTTTTACATTCTCAAATCCACAATATTGAAATTCCACTTTTGCTTTTGAAACAATCAAACTTTTAGACTCAAACCCTCGATTATTTCGTCATGTAATTTTTTTTTTCCTTTTTTTCTTAGGGCTCCAAAAAAAACAATAATTTCACCTCTTTATAATAATTTATCTCCAGTATTTTCTCTGCTACAAATTTCTTCCCACATCATGTTATTTCAAATCAGGGAGTGTTTCACAGAAACACCCACATATCGCTATTTACACCCTCTTTCTACTGAGAATATTTTCATAATTATTATAAATAAAATTTATTCTTTTCTCCGGTGACCTATTTTCAGGTTACTATGGTATGTCTGGTATTTTTTTAATTTACTCTGTCTGTATTACAATAAATTACCTTTAAATAGTTCCTCTTCGCCGTGATTATCAGAAAAGGGGCAGTCGTGATTCGCTTGACGATCATTCGCCATTTCTCCCTGCATCTCGATTTCCGGTTGCATTCGTGCGTCGTTCGTACCGCCTTCGGCTGGTTAGACCATGTTAAAATGACCATCTAAGAAGAACTTTAAATATCCTTTTCTTTCGACATAACAATATTTCTGTCGTATTTTATAGCCAACCAGCGAAAACTTACCACACAAAAACTTTCAAACATACATTTTTTTATCTATTTTTAAGGTCGCGTTTGACCACTATCTCATCTGGTAGAAAGCGACGATGGAGCACGCCTGGCTAGAAGTAACTTGTTTACAGAATTTAACATTAGTGTTTACAACTCATTCCTTCAAGCCTTCCAGCCAGCCTTATCAAGTTGATAAGGCTGGCTGGAAGGCTTGAAGGAATGAGTTGTAAACAACTACACTTGATAATATCAACCTCAATATTTGTAACCTCACTCCAAAAGCTAAATAAGGACCTGCCAGTATCAAGTCCTACCAACTTTTTTATTGCATAAATACTTTTTAAAAGTCTTGCAACAAAGCAAGTGGACGAGATCAAGTTGCCAGTACTTTGTATTTTATTGAACGAGCATAGGGATAAAACTGCAATGATCAAGTCGGCTGTCCAATTTCAAAACCTAGTATCTTACAAATTTTAAAATAAGCGTGTTTTTGCAATTTTCGACATTATAGACCACTCTCCACATACTAGGATAGCAAAAACTCCCAAAAATTAGTCAATAACGAAGTTGCACAAAGTCGGAAACCTAGTATCTACAGTAAACGTTTTCAAAATGCCAAAATTGCAAGATTAAAACATAGTATCTAACATCAACCATTTTATAAACCTAGTAAGTGCTTGTAGTTACTTGGATATAAAATGGTTCATGTAGATACTAAGTCAATGAAATGGTTGAAATAAACGTCAAAACTCCCGCGCAACTTTAGTAAGTGAGAAGAAGTCGTTGCACGCGCGTGTTTTTGTCTATAAAAATGAGTAAAAATCAGTTTTATAGGTCGAAATTGATCTTGAGTGCTTTAAAAGAACAACATGGTGAAACGTAAGTACGCTTCAGTGTATAATATTGTCAAGATTTTTTGTTTTCCAAGGTTTTTTATGAATAAAAGGACTAACTAAAAAAGGCGATAAATGTGTAGATTGTGGGCTGTATGAAAAAAACTTAAAATAAATGAAGGTGCAGATATTCCAGAGGATGTTAAAACTGCATACGAGGATCACAAAGCTAAAGCAAGTAAAACAATACAAAAGTATCAAGAAGATGCCTCCCTAGAAAATACTTCCTGTGTGAGATACTATTCGATGGATTTACAAAAAGTTATGTTGTTACCCGACATGCCTAAAGTCAAAGAATCCTTTTTCTTGAGTAGAATGATAACTTTCAACTTGACATTTGCACCGATCAGAAAGAAAACGAATGTTAATAATATTTGTGTTCTATGGCATGAAGCCTATTCTGGACGAGACGCTAATGACATTGTTAATGCAATTACAGTAATGATCGAAAAAGAAAGAGATCTTAATCATTTGATATTGTGGTGTGATAATTGCACAGCTCAAAATAAAAATTGAATCCTCTTTACATCACTTGTTACTATAATAAACTCTGGGTTTTGCAATTTAGAAAGTTTGACTTTGAAATACCTAACTAAAGGTCACACTCATATGTCAGCTGCTGGAGTTTATGGTAATATAAAGAGGCAGATTCAAAAAAAAGATGCTGTGTATGATTTTGAAGACTATAAGAATGTAATTTTGGGTTGCAGATCAAATATTGAAGTTATCGAAGTCCGAAAATCGTATGAGTGGGTAAAAAAGAAACGCATACTGCGACGCAATGATGACCTTAATCCCATGAATAATTTTTTGCTTAGTTCTTTGGTTGAAGTAAAATTTGTAAATGGGCGCCGCAATATGTTTTATAAGAATGATTTTGAATCTCCGTTTTCCGAATTGGATTTTCTTATTAAAAAACACAATCCCTTGACCATGCCAACCTTAAAAAATATTCCAAGAGGTATTAAAGAAAGTAAAAAGAAAGGCATAGTAAAAACTTTATTACAGCTTATGCCAATGAAAAGAAGGGAGTTTTGGCAAAGTTTGCCGATTAATAATAATTCAGTCGATTTGGTTTCTGGTGGACAATTATTAATAAGCGAATAAGTTATTTTAATATGACTGTTTTCAAATATTTTGAGTGATTATCTTTTCATTTTTTACTGTGAAGAAATAGTGTTTGGTTTCCGATTATCTGTTTTTTTATCTTTTTAATTAAAACTGCTTATTACTGGCCATATTTATGTTGTTTTATTTTGTTGTTTCTTGCTATGTTTATAAAATTGCATTTAGTTCCTACTCAGCAAATTCAGACCTAAATGAAAACAAAGCAAGTGATCTTACTAGGTCTATTAATTTGCGTTTAGTCGCCGCTCAGTATATTTTAGACCTAGATGAAAACAAAGCAAGTGATCTTACTAGGTTTTGAAATTGTCACACTCAAAAAGTTTGGTCTAAGAAAACAATGTTTTTATTAGTAACTGCTTCTCTACGTACATATTTTGTGATAGACGCATTAAAACTACTTTTTTATAAAGCCTGTTATGTACCTCAAATTTTGCAATCACTCCCAAGAAGGTACGACTAATGGTATTGAAACGGCACGCTGTCAAAGATATGAAATCGTTTTTCGGCTCTCCTGTAAAATTTAGTTTTATGCAGATAATGGGTTTTGATATTTCACAGCCGAAGTACTTGTTGATATCGGCTTTCATGCCAGTGGCGCCATGCCAAACGGGGCATGTATGCACCATTTACATTTTAATGGAGACTGGGATTTAAAAAACACATGTGTGCATTGTTTTACTAAATGTGGTTTGCTGGTTTGTACTTTTGTAGCTTGTATAAGAAGTTTTTCTTCCTTACATAAGCTGTTGTCAAGGGTAGTGATTAAAGCAAAATTATCACGATGTTAAAGCCTCATTGTAATAGTTGTTAGTGGAGGTCGAATGTCTAAAACGGCATTCCACATAATTTACAATTTTTAAGATTTGTTTTAAGTAACCAGCTACAATTTCATCACAAATTTAGCACCAAGCATTATTTTTGGAGTGATAAAATATGCGTTACTGAAAAATATAAGACTGTTTTATCGCCAAATATTATACCCAAAGTGTAAAATAAAAAAATACTCAACTTAGCAAGGTGGAACTTCCGTCAACTTAAATTCTCATTTCCAATCACTAACTACACTCCTTTCCCTTGACATAGCAACTTAATACTTAAACAAAATTACCATAATCGAACCCATAATTACTTAAAACGGCCTATAAACCAAGGAGTGGCCATACTTAGTCATCCACGCCCTAAACCAAGAAAGGTATAACCGTAAATTACGATACATTTTCACCTAATTAGCTGACTGGGATATACTCAGTGGAAATTTGCGTAGGCATTACACATGTTTTCCTTTGTGAATAAAACCTACGCATCCTTGGTTTAAGTGCTACACAGTGTAAAAAGAACAGAATGTCAACTCGTGAGAAATCCTTCGGAAAACGCGAAAGAAGAAAGATCATTTATGTTCACATTAAATTTGTTGTAATTGGTTTTGAGTTGAACGTCTTTCTAGTCTCCAGACATCTACTACTAACACGGAAGAAACTCTTTGAAGTCTCAAAAATAATAAAATATTCCCGCAACATAATTCTTGGCAAATCAATCAAACCATAATTCATGGTTTCCATAATTAATGTATCTTGTTAGCAGTTCGTATAGCAAATGCTTTATTCCTATCATATGTCTTGGCATTTTCTCTTTTTAACAGGCACGGGTGAAGTGAGGGTTTGCTATATACAAGGTGATTAAGGGCTGCCAGGGTTGGGGAATCCTGCCAGGGTTGCGGAATTTGTTCGAAAGAGTTCGGCCTTGGAACGCAAAGGGCACTTGAAGGAACACGGGTGGGTTTTAGTTATGAGAGTTTGACACTCCCTTCAGCTCCGCTTAGAGCTGAAGGAGCCATTTGATGATTTCCCATCCAAAAACAATTCCCGTGACTCAGAGGACCATCGTTTAGCTGGAACACCTCATCATTATCATGTCTACCCTCTGACTTCGCTCAATGCTAGTCGCAAATTATCCCAAGGTAACAATTATGTATTCCTGGGATAACCTAAATCCGTTCAGCCGTTGAGACGTGATGAGGTAACAGACAGACAGAGTCATCATCATCATATCAGCCGGAAGACGTCCACTGCTGAACATAGACCTCCGGGGGGCTTTAAGGGGGGGTTTGTCATAAACACTACGTTTGGCAGGCGGGTTGGCGATCGCAGTGTAGCTGTTGCAATGCACAGAACCGCAGAGAATGCTGCTGGCCATTCTCTGATGAGTAACTTTCGCTTCTATAATATTAATACAAAAGTATGAATAGATCTTCTGCCATATCTCCTGCAGCATAATGCAATAAAGTATAACAGAATCAAGTCCGCCCCAGTTGATTTTATGACTGATATTTTTAGTATGTGCCTTTATTGCTTTATCGATGGACTGATGCGAGTGTGTCGTTAACGAGAGCTCGTGCTGTGATTGTGTGGGTATCACTTAGGTTAACCTATGGACTGGCTTAGGTACACTACTTATGGGCTCTGTTGGTACTTGTTGGTGAGCTTGACATGACTCTATAGTTCCTTAACTGGTGTATTATGTAGCTGGGTCTAAAGTTAGGTTTAATACTTACCTACTTTTTGCTATATATTTCTGGTGATCACATGGTTTGGTATGTCTATCCTATTCTACCTCTCTTGGTAAGAACCCCGATCTATAAAGAATGGAAGAAAAGCACGCTGCCATTTACAAAGCAACTGATGATTAGTTTTCAGCATTGAGTCAAATAGACGACAATTCAGAAATTCAAAAGTTTTAAAGGTTTTATACCTGAAGGTTAACCAACGAAACCCTATTCCATCTATCTGTCGGAAGCCTTCGTATGTGTGACCGAATCGCATTCTATACTTCATTTGCTTAACAGCAGAGAAAATGAAAATCAAATAGCTTCAAGTCAAAGCAAATCCTTTTAAGTGCTACGTAAGTGTGTTTCCTTCATTTTGTAAAGAAAAGCGTCCCGCACAAACAAGGTTTCTTAATGTTCGCTATACCATTAATTAAGAAGTTCTACAACTATGCCTTTAATTAATACTCAAGAAAATAAGTGCAATATCAACACTAGAGAGGTTCGTCCAGAGTTACCTCATCCATTACAAAGTAGAGTTGAGCCTGAACTTTCAAATATATCGATAAAGTTTCTTAGAGGAAATGTTCAATTTAATTAGTTTTGTTGTTTTGCAGTTTATACGGTTTCCTAGGTTTAATTAGCTTTTTAGAAAGAAGTAGACTTGATTGGACTTATGTAAGTTAGAAGTCATAAGGAAGTTGTAGCCTGTGTGAATTCACATGATTATTAACGCATCGTGAGATTTTGTAGACAGTAAAATTGTATCTCCTAGTAGACTGTATATAACTTTGATGCTGTTTGCTTTATCTGTATTTTGTTGACACGTAAACTGTTTGAGTATCAATCAATATAAAAATAAAGTTGTTAATGTGATGCGCAACCTTTTTCGGATCGTCTAAGACTTTTTCAGTGCTGATACCAATCCAAGAGTGTCAGTCTAACAGTTAGACGTCCTAACTTCCTAAGTAACTTCAAAACTCGAGATTCGTTTTTTACTCATGACTAGCTTTTGCCCGCGGCGCGTTAATATCGATTTTCACCTTTCTTTTTGACCATCTTTTTCTAAACCAAAATTAATCATTTCAGTTCAGTGATTGAGTCGTATCAACATGCTCTTAACTTTTATCTTGCTCCCGATGGTAAGCGATGAAGCCAGAAGACGCCTTTTCATCCTTGCATTGCTGGGGCTATGCCAATGAAAAATAGCCCTATGTTGCTCAAAGACATTTGTACCACTTTCTGATATCCACATTCTGATATCCTCCACTGCAGCGCCCGAAATTTCTCGAAACATTTTGTAGGATAATGGACAGTGGAACCATATTATGAGGATATACTTTCATTCTAATGATATTTAGCCTCTCGTACGCCATCGTCACATTTACGTGACAAGCAAGCGCGTGCCCTGTACGCCAAACGTCACAAATATATGACAAAAAATGCGGCGAATTTGTGGCTTGACTTTGAGGGCACGCCGATGCGTTTATGCTCTAACGTTCAAAAGGTTAAAAAGAGGCACTTCCACGGTATCTGGCCGCTGAGCCGGCAAAATCCTCTTCTGCACGAATATTTTGTGGCTTTCAAAACTGCACTAACCTCAATATGTAAGCGGTCTTGGAGAATCTATCAGCCTTCAGTCATCATCATTTCAGCCGAAAAACGTTCACTGCTGGATAAAGGCCTCCCTCAAGTGCCGCGACATCGACCGGTTCTGAGCGCGTATTCCCGCGGTCTTTACAGGGCCAGGTTCATGGGTCCACCTTGTAGAAGACCTTCCAACACTGCGTCTTACGCGTCCGGTGCGCGGTAGCCACCCTAGAATATTTCGACTGCTAGCGTATCTGTTCTGCGAGCAGCCTTCATTAAAGAATTCCATAGTCGTCTTCAAAAACATTTAAATTTTAAGTTAGCCAAAAGGTTCTCCAGCTTAAGGATGGGAAATCATCAAATGACTTCTTCCGCTCTAGGTGGAGCGGAAGGGCGTGTCAGACTCTTACTGACTAAAACCCATCCGTGTTCCTCCTAAAGCCCTTTGTGTTCCAGGGCCGCGGTGACTCTTACGAACAAATTCCGCAACCCTGGCAGATCCACCTGTTTAGTTCCGTAAAATCGCTCCATCTATGAGACTCGCTTTCATTTCAATAATATGCATTATCGTACCTGTCAACAGACCAATTCTTTAAACAAATGAAGCAATAGCTTTAGCATTTCATGCATGACCGACGTTAAACATAGTCACGCAATCCATAACTTTGAATACCTATCTCTAAAACATCGTGAAACGTGAAAACACGACAATTTTCTTTGTTATTTGTGCACTAATAATAATCTTGCCTCATTCATGTGGAAAATAATGCAAAACAGTAAAGACAACGTGTAGAGATGCAATTTACTTAATAAATTCCATTAACATCCTTGTAGCATACATCTGGCTCATTTGGTATTAAAATCATGTGCAAATTGAATATAACAAAGGAAGTTACAAGAGTAAAATAAATTCAATAGATCAAGTATCAATTTACTGGGACGAATATTTCGATTTTGATGAAGTAAATTCACTCATTAAGTGGAAACTGCAGAACAGTTTCCACTTAATGAGTGAATTTACTGTATTTGATTGGTTTCTGTATATTTTGATTTCATCATCATCGGTCTACGTTTATTACGGTTATTACGGGTGTAAAAAAATTGTATTCACGAGAACACTGCCGACAAACTATACTGCAGTTTGGCCGAAGAATTAAACCCGTGTGGGTTTAATTGTAACTTTTCTTGAATAAATATAATAAATAAATCTGACGTCAAAAACAAAAAGACTTTATGTAATCTCCCGAATTCCACTACGCCGCTTTTTACAGTATCAACATCTTCACTTTACACCATTGTCTCGTTCAAGTCACCGTCGTAATACACCACTATCGCAATAAACATTTATCGACACTTCCCAGCCCTCTTTCTGCTCGTGTCAGATGTATAAAGACACCGTGTACAACATTAGACCTGTTGACCCATTTCGTACCGTCTTGAAGTGCGATAGCGCTTTAGAAACTGATCCTGCTTCCTACTCCTGCGACTTCAGATTTCATTGCAAGGCGGTTTTTGTTCTTAGAAATATGACTGTTTTGTTATATTCTCTTTGGATTATTTTGAGCTGCTTTAAGGGGTTCTCATTGAATGTATGAGTGACTTGACAGTTGAACACTGTGAAAAAAATAACAGAATTTATCTCCAATTATGGTCAGAATAGTTAAAAACAGTTAAGCTAAAACAATTAGTTGAAAAGGTTTTGAATACGGGAAAACGCAGCGTTGGAAGGCCACAAGGTGGACCGATGACCTGGTAAAGACGCGGGAATACTCTGGATGCAATACACATAGGATCGGTCGACGTGGCGAAACTTGGGGGAGGCCTTTTTCCAGCTTTTCCTAGTCTTTTGGCTGAAAAGATGACAACAATTAGTTCTAGGCAATAATAAATTGTATGTCTAGTAATGTTTCTTATTTGAACCATTTCCTGCCGCGTTTCAATCCCGCATCTAAGTGTTGGATGTCTGAAAAGACACCGTTCAGTACATTAGCCTTTTTGACCCATTTCCTCGACTCTTGTGCGATACCCGATATTTTAGAGATAGTGCTTGCTTCCTTATATTTTCTTCCCTTCTTAAAAGTTGCTTTTTGTTTGTAATTTAGATGCTTAGAATTTGAAGCATTTTCATTGCGTAAACACATTGCACTCGTGGAACATTTCAATTCAATTGATTAGTAAGTGCTAAAGTGCTTAGCCGCCACTGGAAAATCTCTTTCATTTGTGGTATTAATCAATTGTCTTAAAAAAACCTTTTTTTTTGTTCTGTTATAGATAATGAATGCAGCTAACCATCTCTTGCAGAAGCGCAACTAAATAAATCTTTGGCTGAAGTCAAAAGTAGATTAGAAGCAATGCTTCTGAGTCCATACTATTTTATTTCAGCGTTGGAAGGCCACAAGGTGGACCGATGACCTGGTAAAGACGCGGGAATACTCTGGATGCAATACACATAGGATCGGTCGACGTGGCGAAACTTGGGGGAGGCCTTTTTCCAGCTTTTCCTAGTCTTTTGGCTGAAAAGATGACAACAATTAGTTCTAGGCAATAATAAATTGTATGTCTAGTAATGTTTCTTATTTGAACCATTTCCTGCCGCGTTTCAATCCCGCATCTAAGTGTTGGATGTCTGAAAAGACACCGTTCAGTACATTAGCCTTTTTGACCCATTTCCTCGACTCTTGTGCGATACCCGATATTTTAGAGATAGTGCTTGCTTCCTTATATTTTCTTCCCTTCTTAAAAGTTGCTTTTTGTTTGTAATTTAGATGCTTAGAATTTGAAGCATTTTCATTGCGTAAACACATTGCACTCGTGGAACATTTCAATTCAATTGATTAGTAAGTGCTAAAGTGCTTAGCCGCCACTGGAAAATCTCTTTCATTTGTGGTATTAATCAATTGTCTTAAAAAAACCTTTTTTTTTGTTCTGTTATAGATAATGAATGCAGCTAACCATCTCTTGCAGAAGCGCAACTAAATAAATCTTTGGCTGAAGTCAAAAGTAGATTAGAAGCAATGCTTCTGAGTCCATACTATTTTATTTATCATCATCTCAAAAAATTAAAAGTCAATTATTCAAATTAGGCTGAGTGCCAGCATTTTTTGAACGTCAAAGTTCTACATAAAGACAGTCTCCCAAAACGCCCGCCCGTCACCACTTCCTAGTGTTATAGCTGGGAAGAAATGGCGCAAAAAACTCCCCAGCAACACATCTATCTGTTAAGTTTCATCTTTCTGCCCTTATCCCAAGTTACTTGTTCGGCGCAACACGTTTTGTTCTTCCAGTGTACCCACCCTATCTACCACCATGCTTTTATGAGAGAAAACTGTAACTAAAATTTATATCGCCTGAAAATATTCAACAATTGCATTTCCTTATCGAAACATCCCAACCCTTTCTCATCAGTGTCGGATGTCTTCCAACTAAGCGACACCGTGCCTCAGATTAGACGGCTGACCCACTTCTCCAACCAAGAAGCTGACACTGCAATTAATTAGCCAGCCAATCTGTGTGTTGCTTTATTTTTATTGTTGTTAACTGAGAATGTTCTTGTTAGTCTAACAAAGTCTATGAAGTATGATAGTTATGCAAGGTGGAAATTAATTGTTGAATGTTACTAGTTGTGTAGTTATGAATTGTTTTATTACTTTAGAAACAAAAATTGTGAAGGGTCCTTGCTTAAGAAAGAAGAAGATACTTCCTTTTTGCAGTGGCCGTAGTCCACGTCTGTCCACCTCAAAAATCAATTTAAAGTCACAGACTCAGTTCAGTCCTTATTATCGATGGAAATTTAATAGTTCCCAATATCTCTGACCTAATATAAATAAAAATCCGGTACATTTCTACTATCCAATATTTTACGATTCCGAGGAAAGTTTGAATAGTTTCATCAATTATAATTTCAGAACTATCTCTATTTGTTTAAACCCTTTGTCAACTAATCAGGGGACTCCCTAAAAACATCCCCCGCAATTTAAATTCGAAAGGTACACCCAATTCTAGCTTGAATGGAAACTTTCCCAGTCTTATTCGCACCCAAAAAAATCACGGACGAAATGTCTAAAATTTATTCTAGAAATTGAAAAGGCTTGGAGTGAAGTCACTCGATATTCAGCAAAGTGGGTCAAGCTCTATTCTCGTGTTAGATTTACACTTAAAGCTCCAGAAAATGGAAGTTTGGACACTTTATTAGGTTTCGTGTGTATCTTTTAGTCACTTGAACGCTGAAAGAAAACGTCGTTAGTGCCTTTGATTGATTACTTTGGAGTTGGACCACATTTTCCTGAAACTTATTTGATATCAGGAATCTTAAAGTCCCTTCTATCTGATTTTCATGTATATTCTGTATGAATAATACGCTCCATTAAAGTAAGGAAAAAAAATATATTGTACTGCAGCAGTACAATATATTTTTTTTCTTTTTCTTGCTTCAATGTAATAGCTGCACTTTTTCTATCTTTATTGAGATACATTTTTATGCATCATTAGTAGAGACGCTATTTCATAATGTTGAAACTCAGATAGAAGGGACTTTAAGGTGAATGAAGACTTTATTAATACACAGAAGGACCCAGTAAAGCTGTGTATAGCAACCAACACCCACGCTTATGACGTCGGCTCGAAACAAAAGATCACACATCATAAAATTCTCATATTCGTAGAAACTTGTCCCATATTCAGAATAAGGCGTACTGAAGAACGTGCCATGAAATCCTTTAGTGCATTTCATGTAGTATGCAAATGCAGAATACATTATCTGACTTGCGTAACTTCGTCTCTCGTAGATTAATACCTTGCATTCGCCTCGACGTGGCCTGATTAATCTGCATTTCAATGATATGTTGCTGAATATGAAGTAAGAGCTTTGGGATTATGATGTGGAGGTTTTTAGACCGTTTTAACTGTTGTTAGGGTTTTCGAGAGCTATGGTTTATGGCTTTTGCTACTTCAGTTTATTTGTTTTCCTCAGTTCTATATCATCATCATCTTCCTCGCCTTGCCCCATCCATACTTGGGGCTGTTGCAAAACACTTTCTTCAGCGTATTGTCGCAATCTCATTCACTTCTATTTTCTTTTATGTCACTAAGCAATGGATAAATGTGATGACAGCCTGTTAATGTGATCCTTATCCTTAACCTAATCGAATCGGGAATCTGTCAATACCGGACCAATATCAATTTGTGGCTCTGTCCCCAAATACCAATAAGCAAAAACCTTTGCATGATTCTTTGTAGCGGGTAGCGACCCATTTTCCTGTAGTTTTCCTCATACAACTCCAATATTTTTATATATTTTTCTGTCAATGTCCACAATTTCTTTGATGCTCGCCAGAACTGGGTCAGTACTCCCGGGGATATTGGAGTAAAAAATATTGAAAGCATCCCTAAGACAAAAGGCGAAATATTTCTTTATCATTTGCAGGGGTTTTTGTGTAATGATATTTTATAGTATTCTGTCGTTCTTCTGAATTGTAATCTTATCAATACTGATTGAAATTAACGTGATTTTATCGTGATTTCTATTTATAGCATCTTTATTTTACTGTATTTGCAGTGATCATAAGCAATATCGCTCTAGAAACTGTGACACATGCATTTAACTGTCATAGATAGGGAGAATCATCCATAGTCACAGCGTTTGACAAATAGATCACTTACTCGCAGTGCGGCTAATTGGCAGACAGATGACGCTATCCATCCTCTGGACATTGAATTTGCAAATCTTCTACTAATTGATGACCCACAACGGCCACTGCTAAGTTATTCAATCCACGCACCCAACTTGTCAGGTCATTTTAAGCTTAGGTACTTACATAAGGTAACTCCTTAAAGTTTTGCATAACTGTCGTATTTTCGGAACGGCTTGGCATATAGCCAAGGACGGATGGAAACTTGACGGGGTCACACTTATCGTCATAACATCCCCTTTAAACTTAGTTGCTAGAGATGTTCGGGAATGTTTTGAATATTTTAAGGGCTTCTAGTTGAAACTTAGGTCTCTTTGCTGGTTCTTGATTTTGGTTAATATTATTACGTACTTTGAACATGTAACCGGATTTTGTGTCGTTACTTCCCAATTTATTTGGGGTCGGCGCAGACTGTTTTATCCATACATCTCTATTTGCCGTCATTTTAATAGTCCCCTATTTCTGCAATTGAAAACAAATTAAGTAGTCAACAAATTATAAATTCCGCATATACAGACTGTTTCAGAAATTCATGGTTGATTTGTGTGACGTTTCGTATCTAATAAATAGTACAGAAACAAAGCAAAATAAAGAAAATTCACTTTTTTCAAATAATCCAACCGCAAAAACGTTGAGAAGTTCCAAACAAATCACTTTTTAAGGGTCTAATTATCTTAGTTCAATCACAGATTGGTGCCACCAGCTTCTACAGACCATAAGATCACGCACTTCTGGAACACTGTGACCCTATTCCTAGTTACTACAGTCCCTAATAAACACAACATTGGAAAAACAAACACCAAAAACGAGCAGAACTCGAAAATATTCGCAGGTATGTACGAGGAACATTGTTTGGAAAACACTCCACATAGTCCGCACTCCCGCGTACCGCCGATATGTGACATTGACATTCGTATTGATGATTGTCAAGTGTGTTTGACAACTGCCGTTTCAATGGCTTTCGAAAACATGTGGGTTTTGTGTTTTTGCTTATACAAATACAGCTGTTTTTTTGCGATTTCGATTTCGTCCCATACTAAAAGTTGTTCATGATGATGAGTACAATGATCCCTTTAAAGGTGTTGCGTTTATTTTGGTACACGTTGTTTATTATTATAGACAAATGTTAACGCAGCTAAGAAGAAAACACTGATTAAAGGAATTTAATTTAAAAAAATAAAATCTAAAATAATCAATTGCCGGCACACTAGAATAAACACATCCATTATAGGTAGGTACTTGACGTGGTCACGTGCGCCTGCACATTTGTAGTATCAGAAATGAGATAACAAAGACATGGACGTGTTTATGCATTGAGTAACCAGCATTTTTAGTGTATTTTCGTTAGCTGTTTTTTTTTTTCTTATTTTGTTGGTGGGAATGATTTGTAACAGTTTGTCCATCTTAATTGTCTATTTTAATTAGATCTTATATATTTTCTTGTATACCGAAGAAATTCTTACCTATGTATTTTTGAATACTAACTTCTGCCAGCGGCTTCGTCCGAATAAAAGTCGGAACTCATCCATAAGGAACCTGCTCCCGAGTCCCGGTATAAAAAGTATCCTATTTATGTACATAGGATACTTGAAACTTGACACCGAAGTAGACTATGTAGACAGACAGACAGAGTTACTTTTGCATTTATAATATTAGTATGGATTATGATTTTAAACTAGATTTTATTATCACCGAAGTGAAACCCAGAATGGTAGGGCAAATCCTATTTATAAAAGTTTTAAAAGACACACGTCACTATGACACGCAGTATGATAGCATATTGACATATGATCTTTGTGATCTTGAATGGGTCGAATAGATACCTACAATTCATTCATAAGCAATTTGGGAAAACCCGTTCTGGAAAAACTCAGTAATAAAATAACATTGTAATAAAATGCGCTGCTGATAAGCGCTAATCATTTAAATAAACAATACTTACTTATTATACCCGATAAAGCAATTGGATTTAATTCATTCAGCTCTTGAAGAAACAAAATAACATTTCATCATCGTAGTGGAATAGCCAACCAACTGAAAGAAAACAGAGAAAAAATAGGCTAATAGCATTCACATCATGATCGTTTAAAATATCATGATGAACTCCCCACTGAGCGAACCCTAAGCCCTAGCACACACCAGCACAAGAACGCAGCAGAACGAACGAAATTACTGAACCTTACGTGCGAATCCGTTCATACCTTCAATTGGTATAATCGTTCACTAAAATCACGTTTAGCCAGATTTGATTGGGATATTCACACGGCACACCAGAACTGATGAGATTATATGCGCGATTTGGTATACTATGACACATCGGTTGCTGGACCAATTCGTGCGTGACTAAGTGGTACAAAAAGGTATGCAGGTAATGTGGTGTTGAGGGCATTCATCTTTGCACCTGCAGGCTTAGTACCCAGTACCGTGACCATGACAAGTGTCAAATATTTGTGCGTTGTTTCTGCTACATGTGTCCTGATATGAAAGTCGGCATAATTTAAGCTGCAGACTGTAACACTAATCCATGAATGCACCTGATGCTTTTATTCATCTTTGCACTTGCAGGCGTGGTACCCAATACAGTGACAGCGACAGGTGTCACATATTTGTGGGTTGATTCTGCTACAATGCTTTGAAAGTCTTCTGATCGATGATCGTGATGACGCTTTTTTACCCGTTATGTAATAATAATAATACTTTATAATAATACTTTATTGATACAAATCCTTACAATTATGCTTAATATCTAGCAAAGTTCACAATAGTTAAGGCGTACAAAAGCTGAAACCCTGACCCCTAAACTAGGAATACCTGTGACTTAGGAGTCAGTGTTCTACTGCCACTTGGACACTATATACCTTGTGGAAATTGAGAGCTGGTAAGCTGATATTATTCAAAAGAGCATATTATTATGTAGTGTTTTTGAAAGAAACTACATATATTTGAAAACTAAAACAAGAGTTTAAAAAAAATAAATAAATTCGAAACTTAAATTTAGTGTTACATTTAAAATTCAAAAGTGAAAATGACTGTGTGGTAGCTTCTGTAGGTGTGCCTGAAAGTATAAGTACCTATGATTTGTTTGCATTGTGTGGGTGCGTGTACGTGTCTCTGTGTGTGCGTGTGTGTGTGTCTCTGTGTGTGCGTGTGTGTGTAGGTGTCTGTGTGGGTGTGTGTGTGTGTGGGGGAGGATGTGTGTGTGTTTGACTAGGGGCCTAAGTATGTGAATAAGGTGGAGTCGGGTGTAAGACTGTGTTTGCTTGTTTACTTGGTGTACAGACTGTGTTATGCGTTTTGTATGGAATATTGTGAATTATGTTTGAGTAATTAATAGTTCCTCAGTTTGAGCGTAGTCTAAAAGGAACAACATGTCTTTCAACTTAGTCTTTGCTTCGTGTTTGCTTAACCTTGCTATTTGGATGGTCTTACTAATATTTCTGAAGACAAGAGAGCTCAACACATACTGCTGTCTTCTGGCGAAGGTAGTTCTATGACTAGGAATTGGGCAAACTATTCTTTGACCACGTTTGTTTGAGTCTGGGGGAGGAACTTGGCTATGTTTCCAAAGAGTGGTTCTGAGTACAAATAACTGTCTCACGGTTAAAAGTTTGNGGTAAGCTGATATTATTCAAAAGAGTATATTATTATGTAGTGTTTTTGAAAGAAACTACATATATTTGAAAACTAAAACAAGAGTTTAAAAAAAATAAATAAATTCGAAACTTAAATTTAGTGTTACATTTAAAATTCAAAAGTGAAAATGACTGTGTGGTAGCTTCTGTAGGTGTGCCTGAAAGTATAAGTACCTATGATTTGTTTGCATTGTGTGGGTGCGTGTACGTGTCTCTGTGTGTGCGTGTGTGTGTGTCTCTGTGTGTGCGTGTGTGTGTAGGTGTCTGTGTGGGTGTGTGTGTGTGTGGGGGAGGATGTGTGTGTGTTTGACTAGGGGCCTAAGTATGTGAATAAGGTGGAGTCGGGTGTATGTACATTGTAGATAAAATTATTTAATTTAAGAGCTGTAACGATCGAAACCACAGCATGCCCACCTGCTGCGCAAGAACACCATTCCAACTTGACCTAAAATCAAATAGCTATAAAAATAATATCAAACTTTTCCCAAGTACAAAAAAATACCTTCACATTTCTTATCTTTTTCTCAAGTGTCGAAGACGATTAGCGATCGTTACGCGTTTCTGCGACATGCCACGGTTCGTCGCGGTCCGCCATTAAACTCTAGGCCTTACGTTCATTCACCTTCACGCTTTATCGCCTTGTAAACTGAATGGATTAGACCTAATCTGGACCATAGTGCTGTGATAAATTTGCAGAAGGACCACAGTAACGTCTTCCCCTGCATTAGTAATTTTCTTAAAGACTTTATTATCGGTGTATTCAATTTACTTGCACTTGATTTTAAGTCTGGAAGCTAGCCCGATTATCTTATTGCATTAAAATTTTAAAAATCTTAACCACCCCTGGTTTTCTGGTAGCGAATTCCCAAGGCATTAATTCCATCGATTTACTGTTACACGACGTTTAATCAATAAATAAATTTGGATTTATAAGTATTTTAAAATTTCCGTGTCGCCTTTACTACTGCATAAAAAGGTTAATTTCTTGCTGCACTTCTGCAAGTCTGATAGTCCCCCTTAATGTACCCCTTCAAATCCATCCATCTTTATGTAATATTTGTAGCCACTGTTAGTTTTTCTTGCCCCGTTTTCACATTTTGCAAACCAGAATATCATCGTAATCATTGCATTTCAGTTCCATACCTTTACTGTTATTTTCATTAGCTATACCTACTATCGTATATATAACTCGACCTTCGTACCTTTATCTGCTCTCTGATAAATACTTAATATCACCATTCATCTTCAGCTATCAATTCAGATATCGTATCTCTTTAATCTGTGTTACGACCCTCACCTCAGTTGTTTTTATCTTTGCTTGTAAAAGTCCATTGAGATCGTCGGATTTCGATATTGATAATCCACTTCCTCTCTGATATTGATTAGATGAATGAAGTTGACACTTTCTAGAGTTTTTTTTTGTTGTTGCATAACAAATATTTAAGTACATTCAATCAGTCTTTTAGGTATTCAACATTCCAATTATTGCAGGCGGTGCAATATTACGTCTTCTTCCAAACTTTCTATCAGCGGTCAACTCAGTAGTCACCCCTTCCTTATTATATTACCTACTTCTTACACATTCTACTTCTCCTTTCATCGTTTCTTTGATCGGCTCTTATAAGAGACTATGCTACTGTGTAAGTAGCCTTAACACAAGGCCCATAGAACTTGTCATCTTGTTCTCAGTGCGTGTAATTGACAAGGGCTATCGAAAAATCACCTCTTCTATTGTCACCATTAGTGACCCTTTCTGAAAGATATTGCCGATCTATCGAAAAGTCACCCGATTCATTATTCATTGTGACTTCTATCGTAGAAGGTTACCTTCATTTGTCCATAGTGATGGATACTATTATTACAAACATATCCTTTCAGCGACCATCCTTGATTATAACCTCATCTTTTTATGCATCTTTCACAAGACAGGTGACATTGTCCATGCGGTAAAATTTAAATAAGTTCTTTGTTGTTGAATGTCAAGTATCTTTTCAACTATTCTGTGTTAAATTTTCGAATGTTTCTCACAATCTCCAGATTTCATCAAGAATTTAGATTTCCAATTCAAAAATTCAGCTCGAACCGTGAACTAAACTATTAACAAATATTAATTGGCTTCGAACATTTCACACTACATGAGTCACAGCTTTGCAATACGAATCTATGTCACGTTGTTTCTCTATAAGGTGCTCTGCATTAGGAATTCATACAATACTCCTTGATTTGCCACGGAGTGGTTTGCCAATGGAATGTCTGTTGTTACTTGCAAAGCGGTCCTGTGAGACGGTTCGAAATAAGCAAAGGTGTTTGTAAAGCGAGGGTTGCAGAGTTGTTCGAAAGAGTTAACGCGGCTCTGGAACACAAACGGCATTTGAATGAACATACTCCCGCTCCGCCTAGAGTGGGAGGAATCATTAATTTGATGATTTACCAACCACAAAGTGTTTTGTACTGAAAGTCGATACATAGCTAGGTAACTTACTATCTTGATTTATTTAAAAAAAAACACAGTACAAGCTTACAGTTTAAACGCTTATATGCTAACAATGTTACAACCTCAAATTTCAAACATTAATAAACATTACATTAATTTAGAGAAATGAAATAAAAAAATAAGAAAAATGATTATGTCAAATACAAAGATCAAGAAATACAAGACCAAGAACAATTTCAGCATAATTATCGTTGTCAACCAGCTAGCTGTAGCTCTAGTCTTCGTCTTCTTAAGCTTCTGCGATCTTAACCATACATAAATACATAAACTCACGCCTTTTTCCATGGCAGTAGTCATAAACGACAGAACGCCACCCGATGCGATCCTGACGCACTCCTTTGTTTACATTTATACAAGCACTATGCACCTAGTGTTCATAAAGAATATCACCAAAAAGGTCCGCGAATGGCCTTCCAGGGCGTCGTCTTCCGACGTTTCCACTCTCATCACCTTGTAAATATAGGTATTTACAAGGTTGATGAGAGTGGAAACGTCGAAAGACCATGAGGATAAGGTAGGCCTTATCCTTGTTATCTTTTTGGGGAAAGGCTTTCGAAATTTTAAGCAAACTGTCACCATCGTCGTCTACCTTAGCACTCCATTCCTCTAACTCCTCCGTCACTTACCATATACAGTCAGGAGTGGGCTGCTTGTGCAACAATAGCCGTCGGATTAATATAACGCAGCTCACAATACGATATTATACATGCAAACTAATAAGCCCGCTTGTAATGTATGGTATTTCTATTCGTTTTGCGTGTTAGAATAATATGTGAATGCAATTGACGGGATGTTGCTATAGCATGGTAAATGGTAATGGATTTTATGGGAAAATTGAGACAAATCGATGGTTTGTTGGGAGTTGCATAAGCGTTAATGATGTTTATATTCTACTTTTCAAATGGGTAGGTGGTTGCACCACTTCTTCTAGCCAAAACAGTAGGAAGAGGTGACGGGTGGGCGTTTTGGGGGACTGTCTTTATGTACAACTGACGTTCAAAAAGTGCTGGCTCTCAGGCTAATTTGAATAAATGACTTTTGTTTTCGGAATCGTTAAAGAAACATGAATCAAGGTAGGACAAAACTAAAAGAACATACATACGATACGTCTTCCGAGCACGAGGTTTTCATCGTGACACGTTGCTATGTCGTAATGAGGACCGCTGCGATGTGCATTGTAAAAAAAAGCTACATTTTTCAAGTAAATTTTAGCATTCATAACGTACATTTCCACCATACGACATTACATTGTGACTTCGAATTTTACCAACTAAATGAAACTCTATTTTTAATACAACGCAGAATAGAATACCAAAATACCTTTGTAGCTGTACTAATATTATCAATTAATATCCATCTACCGTTTCACAAATTGAAATACGCAGAATAATAACAGAACTGTCCTTTATTGAAAACTGTATTACTCTCGTTCTGGAAACCGCAAATAAAGGTAGCGGAACAATAACTTTGCTCCGACAAACATTGCTTGCGGCGGAATTGTTCAGCCAATACATTGGCAATTGTACCTTTAATATAATATTTCGTTGATTGAAACTTTGGTATTCGATTTTAGTTGTGGTATGCCTCGAACTAAAACTAAATAAAGAGCAATTTCTATAGTAAGCTATCTTTAGGATTGGCAAAATACCCATAATGTCTCAATCTACACGTTTCTGCTGTTTGTCGTTAATAATAATAATAATAATAAACATTTAATTCAGATAAAAATCCATATTTCGAAATACACACACACTAAAACACAATTAATTGACATAAAAAATAAAACAAAACAAAAAAAAAATAACACACAAAAAGAAAAACAGTTCAGGACACAGTTACACACCAACACACACAAAAACAAAAACAGTTAAGGACACAAATACAAACATTAGGACGAGGAGGAACTGTCCACCGCTCACAGTGCAGTATGCAAACGTATCCAGTGGCGCAGCAGTGGAGAGTCCCACCTGTCTGCGAACACGCTTATAATACTAGGTATTGCTACTGGACCTAACACGACTGAGCAGCGACGCACACTGCTTCCTTATAAGAGCATGAAACCCATCAGTGTGCGCTTTTACGAACATAGTCGAAGCACTGCAAAATCGTGGTAGCCCCAGCAGCACTCAAAACGCGTTGTTGTATTGAACACGTAGAGCGCTGTATGACCCCAGTGTGTAGTTAACCCACAGGCTGCACGTGTAAAGTGTTTGGCAGTAAGACTTAAAAAGAGTCACTTTCACTTGATTACTGCTATGCGCGAACCAGCGGGCCAACATATTACAACGGACAGCGAACGCCCTACGTGCCCTTTCCACATCCGTGTTGTCCCTTAGGTCTTCGGAAACCCAGTTTAAGGGGGTACCATCTAAGGTGACTGCAGGTACAGTCACGTAACTTTTGCCACGCCCCTTAAATACTAGGAGTTCACTTTTCTTCGCGTTGTATCTGAGCCCATGGGCCTCCGCATAGGACTCACACCTCCGTACCAGCTTACGTAAACCTCCGATCGATGGACTCAGCAGTACCATATCATCTGCGTAACTAATATTGTTGACACAAACTCCGTCTATGGAGCACCCGACGCTGGCACTGCTGAGTTCACCGACAAGTCGGTTAATGTACAGATTGAAGAGCTTCGGTGAAGTCAGTCCACCCTGTCTCACCCCGCACTGCAACCTGTACACATCCGAGAAAGAGCCTGCCCATCTGACACTATTTTTCTGATTGTTGTACCAATACCTGAAAATAGATATAACTTCCGGACTGCAATCTGTCTCACTCTCGAGCTTGCGCCATAGTTTGTCATATGACACCAGGTCGAAAGCTTTTGAGAGATCGAGAAAACATGCAAAAACGGGTGTTTTCCGATCACTGTAATACTGAACAGTCTGCTTGAGACACATGATAGCACTATGGAGTTCTGTTGTGTGCCTTTATAGTCCAGTCTAGTCCACCCCATAGTTAAATATCTAACTTTCTTGGTGAAATGATAAAACTAACAATATCTCAATTACTATTCATTTTCTATTAAAATTATTTGAGGGGTTCATTGGTGTGTTTTCGAAGTTCTAAGTCCAATGCAAACGAAATAAAATATGGCCATCCTGGAGCTATACTTACTACCTGGAAGTTATGAAAGAAATGCTACTAGTGGACCAAAGATCATGCTCATTCCTCCTCTTATCCCAATTATTTGGGGTCTGGCAGTACTATGTTTTTAGGGTTCCGTACCTCAAAAGGAAAAACGGAACCCTTATAGGATCACTTTGTTGTCCGTCCGTCTGTCTGTCTGTGAAGACACTTTTTCTCGGGGACGCGTGGAGTCATCGAGTTGAAATTAAAACCATATACTCAAGTCCACAGTCCTTTGAAGCTGTGAAAAAATCTAACTTCTAAGTTAACGTAAAAAAGGAAAGGCCGTTTATGCCGCAAAAAACATATATTTCGACACTCTCAAGTGAATCAAAATTTATAGGGTACCTCCCGTTGAGCTACATTCATGAAATTTGGCAAGAAGATAGATTTTCTTGCTATATTTTGCTTTCATAGTTTTTAAACTTCCGTAGCTAATGTATACTCGGAAATAATCAAGACTCGATCGGAACCCTCGGAGCACGAGTCTGACTCGCACTTGTCCAGTTTTTTTTACATACTTCTTCTATTTGCCGTTATCTTGTCTCTTCTAGTAACTCACATACCTAATTCCTCACAAAATCTATCCATCGTTTATTTAGTCACAGCGTGGTCGCAGCTAAAAATAATCAACGAAAATTAAAATTTTGTTCGTATTTGACTGCTTTAATCTAGAATAAACTGGGATACATACAAACCTAAATTTTATTTTACTTTTTCATCCACCATGTTCACGCGAAAGTATTTTTAGTGCTCTATTTCGAAATCCTATTCAGAAGGCCTTTACACGTGCCGTCAGAATACAAGAAATTCAAGTGCAATTTTCATCTGTGATCTGGTTGATGGATGAAAATGTTAATGGGAGTGGACGTAAGCCCTCGTCGCTTCCCTCTACGTCGACATGACGTATTAAACTTTACGTGTGTACGTACGCTTCGACGTGTTTTTTTTAATGTGTTTGTGTACGTCGTTCCGACGTATGTTTGAGTTAAAAGTAGTGTGTGTGCAAAAGCTCCGATTTTTCATTCCTGGGGACAGGTGAGTTAATCGATGCATCGTGCAAACACTGCACGTAAAGCAGGGTGACGATGATTAATGTTTCTTTTTTTGGGACAGGTACAATTTCGATTAAGCTTTTTACTGTGTAGAAACGTATCTTCTTGAATATTATAATATACATAATTCCTTTGCAAAATTATAACCTAACTGGAAAAAGTCACGGACCTGAAATACACCTGCTGTTATTTTGCTACCCAGTCAATTATAAAAATGGTTTGTATTTTGTAGGAAATTATATAGTTATCTATATAATTTCCTACAAAATACAAACCATTTTTCATCATTATACTCACCAAAATATTGACGTGTTCGAACTAGGTATAATCGTCGCCTTTCTAAGAAAAATATTGAGGTAGTCCCATTCGTAACCTAAATCACACGTCGGAATATCGATGTGACTTGAATATTTTAATATTTTGCCGGATTAACCTGGATCGTACGAATGAAACGGCACGTAGCCCGCGCGTACCTATCACTTTTTGCGAAAAGGCGACGATAATTAGTTTATTTGTTGGTAGTTTAATTCGTTTCTTTATTTTTGGGTATTTTGTAAGTTTTGGTAGTAGTATGCTTATCATATCGTACTTACCTGCTTACCGAAATATGTATGCATATTCAGTGAGTAGGTACTTATGACGATCAATATCTCATACCAGTTCACTGCTATACATGGACCCTATTTAAACGGCGCTGTGTTCAATCAAGTAGCTACTTCAGGCTAGCTAGGTATTCCTATAGGCCTCGTTTATTTCTGTCATACTTCCCAGTACTATGCGTGCTTCAACCAAGGAGTCGCCGCTACTCTGGTGATGCGGTTGGGCCAATTCACTTGCATGGCTCTGAATGAACCATCTATGTTCCAAATTAATGAGGTTGAATAAATATATATATTATGTTCTGTGACCAAAGTTAAATCGTTTTGCATGAGTTTTGGCGGTCGCGTAACCACCATTGTTTTGCTTTTCATATAAAGTAGGCCTGAATCTTTGTATGCTAATTAAATTGTGTTAAAAGGGTGTAGGCACAGCACCAACACCAATTGAATTTAACCATAAATACCGCAATGGTATAGTCATAAATGTTGTGGAATTCTAATTTTTTTTTGTAATTGTTTTCCTTATTAGGAGCATCCTTTTAAAGTAATGAAATATAACTATGAATGCCTACTAACAAAATAGTTATGTCATGAAAAGTGCGTCAGTTATTTCATAATATTACCCTACCGATTGAAGAAAATCCAACGACCTTTTGATACATGTGTCAAATTATTTTAGTTTTCATTATTATTAAAATCCCATTGAATTGTTTTAGTTTTTCCTGAAAAATATCCTCATTTCATGAAAACCTATAAATAGCTCTGTTGAAAAACAATAGATTTAATTTATAGTTACCTGCACTAAATGCAGGAAAATTTAGCCACTTAGTAATAATTATAGTAAGCACAAGGATAATAGCCAACGGTTTTTTCCTGTAAAATTGTTTCTAATCTATGTTTTTAACACAATTTATTACGCAGTTGATTTATGATTGTTTATAGTATAACGTTGAAAGGCCTCCCACATAGTGGACCGAAGATCTGGTGAGACTAGTGAGAATCCGCTGGAGGCTAAAAGGCTAGAAGCATAGTACCGATGTGTCTATAGAGGTGTACGGAACAGGGTGTTAAGTCGCGTAATGGGGATCCTCCGACCAAACGAGTGTTGTGTCTGATGGGTAACTGCCCAATAGTTCTGGTCTAGGGTTGTTATATGTTCTAATCGCATGGAGAACTGTGATATCGTGATGTAGAAGTCTTTTGGCTATAATTAGGGAACGTACCCATTTTCTTTTTTCAATTTTTTTTACGTGACTAATACCTATGCCCCTCCCCCGTGACCAAGCGTGGTATTTTGAAGACCACTCTCCCCTCCCTCAAAGGCAGAACTGGTCACGTAGTATTCATAGTTTTCCCTTATGACGGTTTAACTTACACGCTCTTCTCAGAATAAATAGTGTGTTAAAGTCATAATCAATATTAAAAACAAGTCCCTTTTATCAACGTTTTCTTTTACGTTTAGTTTACAGAAAAAATCAACTTACCTCTTGAAAATCTTGGTCACCCTACTAAATTTTGTGATTCAATCATCGATTAGTGTACGTAAATAGCTGTTCGGATTCATTTAATAAGATACATTACTATTTTCCAACTTGAATACCTCTCTGTTATTGAAAAATAATGCTGTAAACGTATGCCTACCCTATTAATTAGGAATTATAACATAACTGGCGAATTCTGAGTGATGTGACCTTTAGGTTATGCAAGTAAATTATATATACGAAAAAAAAAAACGGTATTGATGAATCACGCATTGGAAACTAACTTTCACCCTTAAGTCATTTATTTATTTCTTAACAATATACATTGTGTAGAAAATATCCAGTAACCTTGTCAAGTTATACTCAAACGCGATTCCCTCCTTAAGTTTTTTACGATTTCATAGCGTTCTTTCCCTAAATCTCCGGTTCTAATTAAGGTACGCGGGTCGTTTTGGTTTTTAATACGCTCGCTGGTACATGCTTTTCATTTGAGACTTTGCCCACTTAATTGGTTGATTTGGGAAGAAGCTAACTGTGAACATGAATTTTCACACCTAGATTCCCACTTGACTTTCAATATGCGTTTCAAATTATAAGATAATTGTCATTCCTCCATTTTGCTTCGCATATGCATACACAATACTGCGGAGACCAGCATAGGTCCTCTAGTATACCTGACAAATAAATAAATTATTCCTCTAGTTTCCTAACTGTCTAACAATCCAATTTAATTTCTACGGGAACAAATCAGTCCCTAATAAATTATTAAGTAGGTACCTTTAATTTTACTAGCCTAACAAGGACGAACCGCTTTACAATTGGATTAAAACCCTTTACCAAAAGCGCTAGGGGCAATTAAATATTGTAGGGGCATAAAGAACTATACTAATAAACCACCAAGCGTAGAGTTATACGGACTTTGTACCCAAAAAAGTTTAGCCTGTAGTTGGCAGCTCGTATTTACTGGGGCCTGACAAAGTTGGATTGGGTTGTTTTATTTTTGGTTGTGCTAAAAAGGTTTGACACACGGTTAATTGTGGTTCTTTTTAAATCCATGGCTCAGGGTGTAATATGATACTACTACCTACTTACTACTTAAATACACGAATGATTAAATTATTTCGGGGTTTTGGTCCCGGCTGTGATTTGAAGATACGGGTAGTCGGAAGCCAGAAAATCTTCTTTTTTTTATTTTATTAGGGAAAACAAACCATTGTACATTTTGTCTTATATCTAAGTATACAATAAATTAGGTTAACGTACAATTAACAACGTTTCCACATATTACTATAAGTACATATTATTATTACATACTTGCAGGACTAGTATGGATGTACGGACTAATTTTAATATTATACAAAATTAATTAGGTGCTAAGTGTATTAACTAATTCTTTTCTAAATACATTTGAGATAAGGCAAATATGTCTATTTTAACAAAGTATTGGTTATATACTTTGACTAATCTGTGGAGAGGTGCCCGTTCACCCGCTCTTGTACGACAGGTGGTAGTAGCGAAGAGTGGGTAAGCGCGCACCTCTCGTCTTATTACAGTTCTGGGCACGATATAATACAAATTATTCACAAGTTCAGGGCAATCAAACTTGTTATGTATCAGTCCACGGAGCATCATAGTTTGAAGTAACAGACGCCTGGAATGTAGCGTTAATAATTTAAATTTAGCTAGCTATATAAACACGAATAGGCATGCTATTGAAATATATACTATGTATATGAGTAACTTAGAAGGCACATAAAGTTCCTAGGTTTCAGCCAACCCTGACATCCACCCGACCTTGAAGTTCCTAAAAACTCTCACAAAATGTTTGTCGTGACATCGTCGAACCGCGCCTTGGGACCCATTTCTTTCGCCAGAAGGTCACATTTCTTATTGCTTTGAGCCAACCATATTTTTACGTATTTTCTAGAATATGTCGTCGGTATGAATACATTTAAAAAATATGAAACCCGGGGAAATAAGGTCAGAAAACAGTGTCGCATAAGCGTCAAGCGAAGACCCGTAGTTGATGGATTTCTAATACGCTAAAAAACCATAAACATAGGTTTGACGATTTTCAGTACTTAATATGCGTAATTGAACGCTTTTCTCGTTATAGAATAACACTTATCGTTCCGATAACACGTCCCTTTNCCAAGGGGTATAGAGTTATCCAGGTACTGGCTTGAGGAGGTCAGATAGGCTGGTACTCGGCTCCAAAGAAGAGCTCTGCTGAGTATGGATGCCGTGCATACCCCACAACAACTTTTTGACTTGTTTGAAATAACGTAGCATGACAAATCACTGTGAATGTGTGATTGCATGCTGCATCATGTTAGACGCGAAGCTGACACCAATATAGATAAAAAGGCTAGACAGATTTATTGAAAATTTCGTGTTTGCACTGTTGACCGTTGAGGAGTTCTTTCGTCTGGAGCCAAAACTAAATAGAAGATCAGGTCATAGTAATAATTAAAATAATTAATTTGTCGTCGGAATAGAACCAACTTGTAAAATTTCAACACTAAGGAAGAATAACAGGAAGTGGTCCTAATTCAGCCTCCAAGATTTGACCTAAACAAACATTGCTAGTTAAAAGAAGCTGTAGTTTTCAATATATTTCCGCGTCAGAAACCCGTGTGATCCATCAGCATAAACCTTCAGCTCTAAATCAATACACGTCGTTGCATATTCAATGAAAACTGCAACAGCCATACTCTCCCCTATGCTAATATGCAAGCTGGGTAAAAGTTGACTTTGCCGTAAGCCTGAATAGTTTTCATAGGTAGTGTGTACTCACATTTTTTTTGCTGACGTTGCAGTTCACATAAAGGTGTGAACATGTTTTCATATCGAAAAATTGTCTGCTCTTTCACGAATACAATAAAGCAATACCTACTCAGTGAAAGTCCAATAACAGTGTATGAAACAGATGATTTTTATAGCTTTTTCAGGGGTGATCCCATAGTAAAAGTGCGAGTTTTATGTACATATGTATGTGCTAAACAAATTGTATTCTTTCCTTCTTTCTTTCATGACAACATAACCTTCTTGAAAGATTGGCAATCAATTCAAAGTGAGCTCGTTACTTTCCTATGTAAGTAATTTGGTGTCATAGTCAATAAAATGCACGACTAAGACGCAGCACCAACTACGACTTTATTGAGTTCTTTCTCGGGGGAAAGTAATTTAAAATCGAAGAATTTATTTACCACAAACTTAGAAAGTAAATAACGAGAAACTACCTCCCTCAAGGTATTGATAGTGGCATAGACTTGAGGAGTTTATTGCTTGAACAGACATAGCCCCGAGACGGCGACGGCGCTCTTCAAGTAATGTGGTCAGGGTCCGATTGGGTACTAACGTACATATACCTGGGCGAGATGAGTGACGAACTGCGCAAGCACTCCAACGCCCCGGCCAAAGGTATTTGCGGAACACTGCGTGCTTTTAGTCAGTTTGAATTATATTTTCTTGCTCCTCCGCTGTTTTTTATTAATTTCTTTGCGGGATCCCAGACAGTTGAATCATTTCAATGACTTGGCGTTTTTTCTGGTGGTCGCTCGTTTGCCTCCCAGAAGTTCGCTGGTTTGTCGCATAAAAAAACTACAATAGATATCACCACCAGGATTAGGGACATCCATAAAGATTTCCACAAATAAAAAAAAAATATAAAGATATCAAACGTACTTACCATGTACCCCTCAACAAATGTCCCTAACAGTAGTAGCTGTCATTTGCAACACGCGTCATCATCTCTTCTAATAAAACTCCTGTCTCAGATACTACCGCACACAACAGCCCATTTCATCTCAGATACATACACACATCACAGATAATCCCCCTGAACATTCGAGGGGATGCCCAAAAAATCGTTACGTCTGCCCACTGTCAATGCCAACCGTTCCCCCTCAATCGAATATAGGAAATTAATTCGGCTAATTGGAAAACACGCGCCGTCCCACTCCTATTAACATTTTGTATGGGGAACATTGAATAGGTTGATTCAGAAGGTTTACTGACCGATGACCTGGCGAAGGCCGCGTTAGTTGCGAGACGCACAGGACTGTTCAATGTAGCAACTCTTGGGTGAGGCCTATATCCAGCAGTGGACGTCTTGCGGCTGATACCATGATGATGACTTCATTTAATTCTCGACACTACTAGAGGGAAAACCATCATCTGCTCTCCGGATTTCAATTCATTTGGTATCGGCGCAGCATGTCGTAGACGGCGTCTTAAAACCAAGCGATGATCGCGCGAATACGCGATCAGTGAGTTTATCGGGAACAGACAGACAGACAGACGCGGCGGAGGACTTTGTTTTGTGGATGGGAAATCATCAAATGACTTCTCTCGCTCTGGACGGAGCGAGAGGGAGTGTCAGACTCCTACTGACTGAAGCCCACCTGTGTTCCGTCAATTGCTCACGTTCCAAGGCTGCGGTAACCCTTTAGAACAGTTCTGAATAAGTCTTGCCCCACAGCAATTGCATATGCATGAAACTCGAAGAGTAGACCTTTTCTTATTTTTGCCTCGCACACCAATATCAGCAACGCGCGGTCACGTTTCGACTTATCGATTACCACCACCACCAAGCTAGCGTGATGTTTGACTTTGTAACTGTTGCGACCCCCTGTGGACTCAATATCTGCATAATGTTGTGCTTTTGTCTCTGTTATGCTTAGAGAAGAGACTTTTCCCAAATTAAGAATGTTGACTGAGGAAATTTGTAGGAATTGGCAGGAAGTCCGAAACATTCGGGACTCGAACCAAATGTTTTTTGAATATTTTCATCCGGAGTTCGTGATTTCTGAAAGCTACAAACAGTCGGACAAGGGGTCTTTAAGTCAAAGTAAAAAGGTTACTTCTAGAGAAGCGTGCTATCAAGCATATCATCGCTTACCACTAGTTGAGATACTGGTCAAACGCGAGCCCATCAAAAATAAAAGACGTCAATCGTCAAGCCTACAGTTGAAATTGTGTGAACATTCTATTATTCCACTATTTCTTGCGAAGCTGTAAAAGCTTGCTACGAGAGTGGTTTCACGTATTACGGCTTCCTTGGAGCAATACTTCTTGAACTAACGGGATTACTTCAAGCTGAAGCGGGAGCAAAGTCTAGGTAATCCAATGAAGATTAATCTTCTGCAGCCATCTGATTCTTTCGTGACGGGCATTAGATTTTTAGACCTGAAGCCCCGGCTTTCTGAAATAATAATTGTTTCGTATTCGTTTAACTCTAGTTTAGCTTAAAAAGCTGCCAAACTCTGACAATAAAGAAGTTTTTGACACTTTCATAACTTTAAACCGGCCATTACTCTCCGTCAATATAACTACTTCAAAAACCAAAAAAATATTTGAAAATGGTTATGGTGTTCATAATTAAGTAAGCGTTGCGTCTCCAGGAAACTAGTGACATCTAAAATTAAAATTAAAAAAAAAAACTTGTTTAAAAACATTTTTTCAGTGTACTGAAAATATTTTTTTTTTTATTAAATTTAAATTTAGAAACTAACCGGAACTTTTCCTTTTCTACAGCACCCTGGTCCCATGGAAGATCTTCCGTGAAGAGTTGAACAACGTGCATCCCATATCATCAGGGTTGGAAACGATGGCGCTGAAGACCACCATAGATCTCACGTGTAACGACTTCATATCTAACTTCGAGTTTGATGTTTTTACGAGGTGAGTGACACATTTAGCCTATTCTTCATTCTTTCTTCTTTTGGCTAATATTTGAGGTGGTATTTTGAGAAAAGGACTCCACAGATTTGAGTGGACCTGTACAGCCAGTGTAAGAATATGCCAGTTATCGTGTAGCTCAACTAAGAACTTTAAGGAGCTCAACGATTTGACGAACAATACCAAAGTAATAAAAAGTAGTATAAGGTGTCATTTGTAGATCTTTGGCAGTCTTTATGGATTGTCAGAAGCCAGAAAGTGTGACACCAGTCTTGCCAAGACTGTTACTCAGTTAATTGTTGTGGAGGTCTGGTAGCCAGCCGCTTTACGTAAAATACTGGTATTCAGCTGAATCCGGTTTGACTGGGAGCAGACCCTATATATACTAGATAGTTCGGAAAAGGCTAGGCAGATAATGACCAAAGTATGCCGCATAAAGTACTCAAACTGTCTGGCGACATGATGAAAACCATGCAGATTAGTGTCTGCCTTTTGAGGAAGAACCTTTTGGCGAGAATGTTGTTGCATTAAGCAGTCTAAACAAATATTATGCGTGCGGCACCTACTTATCGACGTTTTTAACCCTTAGGTTCTGCTCTGCGCTTTTAATCTAAACTATTTGTTAAACAAGCGGACTCCAGCTTACCAAACAGGGTTACTGGCACACCCATACTTTGGCATCTGCAACGCCCCTTTAGGTTATCTTAAACAACGCTGACCTCAGAACTTAGTTCAAATGCTAGATGTGAGTATGAATAGGCCATCTACTGGTCTGCCTTTCAAATCGCATACAGCAAAATGTTCTTTAAATACATAGAAACCCATTTAATTTCGGCCTGCAGTGGCCTCCCAATTTACATACACACTCACTCCTTCTTCCTACGGGGGTAAGCACAAAGCTGTGGGTATAGAACGCTTCTGGCTACGTCCTTATATTCCGTTTGCTTTGTGGTGTAACTACATTAGTCACCCAATTCGTGGTTTTACTAGAATATTTATTACTGCAAACCAAATAAGGGGGACTATTTGGTGTGTATTATCAATATTCTACACACCAAATAAGGGGGACTATTCGGTGTGTATTATCAATATTCTATCTATTTACATACACTACAGACAGCCACCTCACCGATCCTCACAAACTATCCTAGTGCTATTATTCTGTGCTATCTCTCACCCTTATCCTCAACAATTCCAGATTATTCCAACCCTGGAGCACGTTGCTCCGGAATTGGCAACTGCTGGCGGTCACACATCCGGGATATGTGGCGTTCCTCACGTACGACGAAGTTAAGGCGAGGCTCCAGAAGTATATCCACAAGGCTGGAAGTTATGTGTTTAGGTGAGTTTTAACATGTGTTTGACAATCCCAGGACCCTATAGCCCAGAAGCTTTGGTAGGCGTACGAGGTGCCGAACGCAACTAGCAGGGGCCCCGACAAGCCTTTTCGTGTTATTAACTTGCTGCGTTCGTATACGTGTTCAGTTGAAAATAATTGCAAACACCGTACGATCGCAATAAATCTTGATTAGATATAAACTCTCGAAATGTTGTAAACATATTAGATCATATTAGGTACAAAAAAATCCTAACCGAATCCAATAAAGATATAACCTATCCGTGTCATATTGAATAGAATGTGTTTACAATTTCACACGATGTACTGTAAACTTACGATGTTTGCAATAACCCGGTGACATATTGTAGAGGCAAAGCTGATATGCGTCACGTTCGTGTAACTGCAACGGCTTTATATATTGGAGCTTTGATCGTTGAGCTTAGTCGAATTCCACAGAATTCTGTAAGCTTTGGCGAATACCAAGAGAGCCCGGTATCCAGAAATGTGTGAATAAAGCAACCTAATTTCCAACTATGGAAGGCTACACAGCTTCCGTGGAATTTATTGGCGGAACATCATAGGATACCTGTTTTAATCGTTTTTATTCCATAGCAAAGTTATTCTTCTTCTTCATCATCGTTACACTCTTGGCAGAGTGGTCGTGGTCGTCACATCAGGGGTGGTGCAATGTGCTTGACAATTCGTCGCCATTCCTCCCGTACTGTAGCTCTTCTAGTACATTCGTGGAGTGGACCATTGAGTGCAGTTTTGACGCTTCCAACGCAATGGTTACCTGTCGCGAGCTCTTTTAACAGTTAATTACATAGAGGTCTATTAGTCTAAACTTTTAAAGGTTTTGTTGCGCCACTTCTCAGATGAAACGATTTGTTCGGGATTCACCACAAAGTTCGCCTAAACATCAACAACTACACAAACAGCAGTTGTGACGGGCGGCCGTTTTGGGGGACGGACGGTATTTATGTAGGTAAAATTTGACGTTTAAAAAGTGCTAGCTCGTAGCTTAATTTGAATAAATGACTTGATGGCTGGATGCTTAAAACAGAAATGATAAAGGATATTTACTTCCACATCTGAGTGCCTCCATAAGCCTCAATTTCCCCAAATATTTTTGAAAGATTTTGCCCTAGATTTGGCCCTCTGATTAAAGCAACAATAAAGACATTCAATGACATTTCAATTACTTTGAAATCTCATCTACAGAACGTTTACAATCCGCTTACAGCCAAAACTATGAATCATTCCCGTAATAATTTCGCCGTTACATGAATAATTCCAGTTTCCGAATATAGCCCATTCACTAAAACATGTTATCTAACAAACTGACACCTATCATTACGAATTCATTTCACTTCAGAGTCCGAAATACTTTAGCAAATTAATGAAAATTGTCACCCATGTCATTGGAATAGAGTCTAAATTGAAATGGACCGAAAGGTTCACATTATCAATTTTCCGTACCCCTGAAATGCAACGGTTAAGCCGAATTGGTTGGGGTCAGGTTGACCTTTACCGGCGTTTGACAATGGATTATAACGTGTGAGCAAAAGTCTAGTCGCATTTATATACCTCTCTCTATATTTAATACCTATCAAAAATAAAATGTGAATCTCGGATGTCGGTCTGTGCCTAAGTTAAAATGTTTGGACATCTTTTTTAAGGGGCGCCCTTAAAAAAGATGTCCAAACATTTGTATATATACAACATCTGTATATTGTATCCAAACATTCAAGGGCTGAATGTTTGGATACAATATACAGGGGTAGACCATAGCAACTACAGACCTAAGACATGGGTTACTTTATCCCGGTAGTATGTTCCGAAGAATCGCCAAACTGAAGTGGCAGTAAGCACGACATTTTGCTCGCAGAAGAGATAGCCGATGGGGTTGAAAGGTACTTGACTTGCGCCCGCGTACCCGAAGACGCAGTGTTTGAAGGCCCACCTCAAGGTGGACCGCTGACCTGGTGAGGGTCGGGGGAATCAGCTGGATGCGAGACGCACAGGACCGGTCTATATGGCGACGGTGGGGGGGAGGCCTCCGGCCAGAAGAAGTCCCTGTGAAATATTTTAGTACTTTCAGGCGAAGCCTTACGCAAAAGCTAGTCTTAAACATTGTTAATATTAACACCCACGAATTGGTTTGAACTTGAACCGTGTAGGTGTTTGCGTTTTACGTAAAATGGATTCAAAAGCTGTATTGTTTTCATATCAATTCATTGAAATGGGAGGGAGATCTGGCAATAAAACTTACCTGTCCGGGATTTTACAATTGGAAATTCTCTGTATCAGCCCGAAGAACTTGCAACAACAATAGGCTCACTCCATAATGACGTGGTGGTTTTTTTTATGGATGGGTCATCATCAAATGTCTTCTCCCGCTCTGGGCGGAGCTTTCCTTCAAATGCCTTTTGCGTTCCAGGGCTGCTATAACTCTTTCGAACAGATCCGCAACCCTGGCAGGAACGTTATGGACTGAAAATGTGCCTGCCACCCTACTGTGTACCAAAATTCTAACCAATCACCGTCTCTTTCCAGGTTATCATGTACACGGCTCGGCCAGTGGGCGATAGGCTACGTCACGGTAGACGGAGAGATCTTGCAAACGATACCGCAGAACAAGAGCTTAGTGCAAGCCTTGTTAGACGGATACCGGGAGGGATTGTAAGTTTATACTGATTTTTTATTATTTTTTAGAAAGCATATGGCTTCCTAGGTTTTGGAGTCAGGAAATGTATTGAATGTAAGAGCGTTTAACATTCCATTGTTTTTTCGCAGTCAATCCTCAAACGTAGAATAGAGCATCTCTCGAAAATCATGTCGGTTATTTTTCTTGGTAGACCGTGTTATCTTCAGCCAATTAAACTGAAAAGACCTTCGTAAAACAACCCAATGCTGGGCAAAGGTCTTCCCCATAGCCTTCCACTCTTCCCGGTGTGTTGACCAAACCAAATCCTGTAGGTAAGTAATTCGATTCCTTAAACATTCCGCAGCATGACGACACAAAATTTCTCATCGAATATTCTAGGTCCTCATAGAAGTTTCAAACAGCTAAGTATACCAAAACAATTGGGATGACCCTAGCAATAAAAAAAGACCTTATTATGCTTTCAGCTACCTATATCCGGACGGGCGGGATGTGAATCCGGATTTGAGCAGCGCTATCATATCACCCGCTGAAGACCATATCACTGTGACGCAGGAACAGTACGAGTTGTATTGTGAAATGGGTCAGTAATTTGTACAAACTTTTATTTTGTTGTCTATCTGTAAATAAATCTTGCAAGTTAAATTTGCCCAACTTCCCGGTTTCTGATTGTGCTGAAATTTTGCATGCCTATGTAATTTGGATGACAATGCAATATTATTATAACATGGAGCTGACCTGATGATGGAGCCGGAAGGTTGCCATGGGAACTCTGTGATTAAACGACGCACCCCTATCGAGTTGGGGCTCGTTTGCTTCGTCTTGACAATGACTGGTTATAGGGTACCAATTCGTTTTTTGCATCATTAATACTTAAAAATTAATAAAGGAGTATTTTTATGGTTCTTGCGAGATAGAACACAGGACCTGGCAGCGTATTAATAAATATATTATTTTCAATGTTACAGGCAGTACGTTCCAGTTATGCAAGATCTGCGCAGAAAACGACAAAGACATCAGGATAGAGCCGTGCGGGCATCTACTGTGTACACCCTGTCTGACTGCGTGGCAAATTGTGAGTAGTGTTCTTATTAAAAAAGTATTGACCATGCATCCGTTTTTATTTAAATATAATTTTACAACCGAAAACTGAGACATTATTGTAACATGAGAGCGTAAAGCTCGTCATGATGCACGGCAACGAGAACTTCTGTTTAGTAACGTTGTCGTGTGGACAAAAATAAAACAGTGGCCGGCAATTTTGCCGCTGTTCATAAACAATTATAATCAACTGTTGCTCAACAAATGTTTAGTATTAATACGGGGCGAAAAAAATAAAACAAAATTTAGCTAAAAGTCATAAAATGTTTAACCAATTTGAAATTATAGAAATAATTTCTATAAGAGAACGCTAATTCCACGAACCTCAGTATTTAAAACAACTGCATCTAACGTATTATAACAGCATTTCTTCGTATTCCAGGACTCAGAAGGTCAGGGCTGTCCGTTCTGCCGGGCGGAGATCAAAGGGACGGAGCAAGTCGTGGTGGATGCGTTCGTACCGCCGCGACCACCCACTACGTCGGATAAGTAAGTTCTATACCAATTTTCATATATAAGTAAATTCAATTAAATTGATGTGCCTGTTTCTTATATCAAAATAACATCTCTTTAGTAAATGCGTATGAAAGTACATACGATACTTTTTTTTTTGTGTCGGTCTGTTTGATCCGGCTAATCTCCGAAACGGCTGGACCGATTTTGACGGGACAATCTCTGGCAGATAGCTTATGTTATAAGGAGTAGCTTCTACTTCTATTTTAGAAAAAGGATTAGAGCGCTGTCACCGCCTTACTCCACCTATCATCACCGTGCCTTGCCAGCTAACTAACAAATTGAATATTAATTACAGAAACACCAAGACTGCAGTGAAACCCGTGTCATCGAATTCGTCCGGTTCGTCTGGCTCATCCGGTTGTAATGGATCCAGTAAGTCTAGCCATTGTATCATTGACTAGCTTTTGCCCTCGACATAATACGCTCATATCCCGGAAATCCTCTGTTAGTGCTCCCCTACGGAGTGTAGGGAAGCTACATACCAAATTTCAGTTTTCTACGATCAGTAGTTTCGGCTGTGCGTTGTCTGTCAGTCACTCAGTCAGACAGTAACGGTAGATATATTGATTACTTGACAGATATATAAGTATTCGGCCTGACAAAGATTTTATTTTATTTAAATAATTTCATCAGCCACAAAGTTTTTAAAACTTCAAAGTTGATACTTAGAAAGAGAAGTCCCGGCGTGGGCCTTTGATGTCAAAGGCCGTGGCGCGCATACAGTTGCCAATGAAAATGGTATTCGAGAGAGGGACAGAATATGAATGTTATAATTATCATCTCGTTTGTATTTCGATCAAATTTTGTTCGGTTTTCATTGTTAGTTCTACATATTATTATTTTATATTAATCAAAGAACTTTGTCATTATTTTTATTAATAAAATATAACCTTAAAGTATCAAAGGAGCACGTTCTACAAGGTGAAGACGACGATACAACAATAAATCAAAACACTGGCAATACTATTTTATACGAATATGTTGTCTTTTGTCACAGATTTAATGTCATTAACTGCAACAGACATGGAATATTTCGTCAGAATAGTAGTCACTATCCTTGACTAGTTTGAGTTTTCTTTGACGTTTTATGGAATTGGAAAGTTTATTTTAATTTCGGAGATAGGATTTATAATAGTTTCAAAATATTCCTATGAACCAGCATTGCCAGTGTTTTCATTTATTGTCGTATCGATGCCTCCACATAGTATAATTACAATAAAATGAATCGTTTGTTTGTAACATAGGCACCTTGGCTTCCAGATGTGGACGTGACGATATCGGGCAGCGCGAACGGCTGGGCGCATCGGAACACCACCTTCAATGGACTCACAGACGACATCGACGATGCTGAGGTAAATTACATGCTTTTTTGTATCAATTTACTGACTTACAGACGAAAGGAAAGCAGAAAACGAGAAACAAAACTTAAATTGATTCAATGACAGATAGTGCAGTTTGACACCAGTCTTGCCAAGAAATACCATGTTTCCTAGTTAATGGGTTGTGGAGGTCAGACAGGCAGTTGCTCCCGTAAAATACTGGTATTCAGCTGATTCGGGTTTGACTGGAAGCCGACCCAAATATAGTTGGGAAAAGGCTAGGCAGATGATGATGACAGACAGTACAGTCAACTGTTGTATGTAGACCGATGACATCAACTTATTAGATCGTATCAGTGTGGTGTAAGGCAGGCGGTTTCCGTTCATCGACCATCAATCAATATCGACTAAACGCAATCTAGTTGCATGCCAACCGCGGCTTTTTATGAAAGGAAAGATTACACATCGAATAAGATTAAACTGCAGTATTTTTATCAATCACTTATCATTTATACGGATCGTGGTAAACATCAAAATACTGCATATTAATGTTCTGTTATCAATGAAATCTATGTATTATTTCCGTTGATAGAAACTTTATGAATGAAACCCTTTATCTGATAGTAATGTCTTTTTGTTTTTTATGGATTACCGAGCTTATCCTTTCGTCTGTATGTCAAAGAAGAATAGAAAATGCTACAATTTTTTTTGTTGACCTTTAAGAATTTTGTACGAATATATTGTCATAATCACCATGCTTTGCAAAATGGATTTGATGATCGCAGTGTGCTATCGAGATTTATAGAAAAATCAAGGAATCTGAGCTGCTCTTTAATATGGGTTTTTACTATGTAGGAAAAGGGGACATTGTACTCATTTATGTGAATAACTTTTACGGTATGGGACCAACACCGATATCGCAAAAAAAAGCGACTGCACTGTAAATTTATGTCTGTTTGCTTATCTCGATAAAATTTACTGAACAGCTGATTTTTTTGCGATTTAAGTGTTGGACTCATAGTAAAAGTTGTTAAAAATGTCCCATTTGCAGGTTAAGAGAATCTGTAACACCTTGTATGGTAAATATTACTTTGACAAGCTGTTTCGCGTTGTAAACATTACACAACGACAGTTTTGGAATCACAAATGACCATTTTGCCATTTCAAATCGAAAGTTTAGTAAATTTTTATGTTACCTTTTCAAAAAGCCTCGTGGAAAATCGTTTTCTGTGTGACACATGGGAATAGAACTGTGTAAACATCTTGTTACAAGTAAAGTAGTAAGTAGAGTAAGCTTTTGTTTACATATTATGTGTCACATTCAATACCAATGGACTACGATCTAAGTAAGAATTGGATTGTCTTTGAAGTTAGCCTTACCAAATTCAAGGACAGTACTAAGCTTATATAGATTATTATACACCCAACTTATGGAACGAAAATATCGTAGAACTAATGACCAATTGACAAGACAGAAAAAATTTGGTAGTAGGCAGGCAAACTTGATCTGCCTAGCCTTTTCCCAACTATATTGGGGTTGGCTTCCAGTCAAACCGGATTAAGCTGAATACCCTTTTTATACAGAATACCAGTATTCCAAGTCGAAACACTTATAAAATAAAATAGAAAAAAGGCATTGCTGCGATAGGTTCGATAATATATGACTACTATCAAAAATCTACTTGGATGAATACTTAATTGAAGTGTCGATTTATGCTGCCAGCAAGAGTTTGTGCACGTTCCCTATACACATCATTAGACTTGTGTTTGAGAAGCTCGTGGCTAAAAAATAACAGCCGGATGGTTCAAACTTCGAGGTCGAGGCCTACATGGGGATCCATTACGTACGTACAGAGGAGTACGTACAAAGTTTCCTTGGTGCCTCGGAGAGCACGTTAAGCTGTTGGTCACGGCTGTCATTTAAACATCTCTGATAATCTTTAGGCTGGGTAGTCGAAACCAGAAAATCTGACATCAGTCTTGCCAAGGAGGTGACTGGGTTTTGGAGGTTTTATATGCAGTCGCTCTATGTAAAATACTGGTACTAAATTGCATCCGGTTAGAACGGAAGCCGAACGGAACCACAATATAGTTGGGAAAATGCTAGGCAATTTGAGTTGCATTAAATTTGTCCTGTGTGGGGATAATTTCGTTCTATAAACTGCCGGTCGATTCTGTAAACATGTCAAAGTGAAGGCTTGCGTGAAGTGATCACGAAGTGAACTGTCATTCCATCTTGATTATATGGATTGACAGCTCACCTCGTGATCACTTCACCCAAGCCATCACTTCGACATGTTTACAGAATCGACCGGCTGGGTGATAGTCTATCATCATTTTCCACATAAATTATAGCATGGTGTGCATTTTGTTTGTTTGTTTCGCCGTGTGGCATGTTTATCGTCGTTTGAGCTTATATCTATGCGTTTTGTCCCATTTTATCTATCTCATTTATTTTAAAGGGTTGGTGGTTATTTGTGATCTTAAAAAACTACATTAGATTTATTGCATAACGACGAAAAATTAACAAGTTTAATTCCTGTTATGTAACGACTGAATTGCATGTTCACGTTGAAGAGAATTAAGCTTAGTGTGAACGAATTAAAGTAAGTTATTTTAATTTCAAGAATTCAATTTGATCGTACCTTCGGTAGAACAAGGGCACAGTTTGTTGAAAATTAAATCTACTGATTCGATTTTCAATTCTAATATTTTTAGCAATGTTCTCAGATCGCGACTGAGATGCAAATGCGAACATTGCTTAATAATGAGTAAAAAACTAAGTAATTTGTTCGTTACTACCAAGAAATAATGGACACTTTTTTCACGTATAATAAACTGAATATTAAGACGAGACTGCGCTTAAAACTCGCGTGACGTCACGTTTAAGTACACTTTACCAAAACGTGACGTCACCAGCCCCCACTCCTGAACTTTGATGCGCCTTATTTTTGTCAATTCTTTACAATATTTTTTTGAAAATCGAACGGATGGACCAAAAGTAGCATTATAATTTTCCTATTTTATGAAAATACAATCTCGGCTCTCTGCCCTTGCTCTACCGAAGGTGTGTTTTTTTAAAGTTTGCCTCTACCTAGCCCTTTTGTAATACTGGCGTGGAGTTATTTTACAAAAAAATTGCTAGTTAACTAGTTTTTCAATAAGAAAGTCACAGATAAACACCAGCCCCATGCATGTCCACATAAAAACATAATGTATGTTTGTTTTGCAGAGACAGCGGCGGAAATCCCCGCATGCTTAGCTTGCTCGGGTAGTTACATATGTTTGCTTGAATGAAGACGCTGCGCCATGGATAACACATTCCTTTTTTGTTTTTATGTATTGTTTTTACATTAAATACGTCGGAAAATGGACGGAGATGGGCGTACTTATGGTTTTAAATCGTGTTTTGTATTGGTCGTGTAAAATTTTCATAGTGGCATCAAAAAGTTCCTATCTAAAACTCATATGAGTAAGCATAAAAATGATAATTATTGGATAATGTCAGCTAAGGTTTAAAATCGAAGAGCCAATATCTTCTTCAAAGATTTTGCGTCACATCACAAGTACGCTTGAAAATGTTAACGTTTTTTCGGTTGTCATAGAGTTTCCGGTAAAATTCGTGTACATTAATGATATGTTTTTTTATTATAGACTAAATAAATGCCACCATACTCCCCAATTGGTAGAGTGAAAGAAACACCCGAAAATATGTCAAACATGACCAATATAAAAATAAGCTGCTTACTTTGTTGAACCTAGAATCGTATGTTTAAACTCCGCCCGTTTTCTGACGTACGCTTTAGTATGTCAAGCATGATTTTTTGTGAATGTTTTGATTTGGGTCATAAATGTTCAGTTTGTTTAGATGTTTTTCGTCTCTGACTGTAAGATAGTGTTGTGATTGCGGAAAACTAAACGCCACCTTACTCCGAATGTGCCGACACTAGAAACTGTTTCTGCACACACACATCCATTTATTACATACCTAGATTCCTCCATGCCACGTTAAGCTGTAGATCCCGGCTGTCATTTGTAGATGACACTGGTTTTGCCAAAGGGTATCGTTTTCCACAGTTGCGTGTAAGTGCTTTGAAGGTCAAATAGGCAGTCGCTCTATATAAATTACTGGAATTCAACTCCATCCGGTTACACTGGAAGCATTATTTTATATGGAATGACTGCCTTCCGACCTCGTCAACTGAACTGCAAAAATTAAATCATGAATGAAAATATTGCATCAGATAACCTTTGTTGCTAGACATAAAGACAAGATTCTGCGTAATAAACAACTAAGTATACCTTTTGAACGTCAGAGCATAAACGCATCGGCGGCATATCCTCCAAACTAAGCTAAAAATTCGCCGTTTTTTTTTGACATACAGTGTAAGCTTTCGTTTGTCATATACAGAATAAAAGCAAAACCGGGAGGGACCTGTATACTCATAATAATGAACAAATTTTACTATGGACCAACCATGATATTGCAAAAAAAAAACACATACCTACATAATTAGGGTAGTCGATTTCAAAGTTTGTGCAATAGTAGAAATTGTTCAAAATAATGAGTAAAAGACCCCTTTTTAGGTTTTGTGTAACACGTTACATTTGCAAAACAGCAGAAGAAACAACATAATTATAATTTGAATACTAGCATAACCTGAGCAAATAAACTTCCTTATTATTTTACAAAAATCAAAATTATAACGTCAGATATTTTCCGCCATCACAACTCCATCCTTGTCTGTCATTTTACGGTTGTAACATATTTTCTTTGAATATTGTAAGTAATCCAGAAATAATGTTACAGCTAAGTCATTCGTGTTTTTGTCTTAATACTAAGTGACTTTGCGTTGGTATAATGCACGCTTTAATATATCAACGTAAGCAAAATAGACTTAGAGGTCATAGCGATAGGGTTTATATTTCATTACCGAAGTAGCGCAGTGTCACTAAAACTGCACAAATAAAATGATTTGATGCTATAATGGTCATGAATTTTATAAATAGCGGGAATTGAATGATTAAAAAATTTCCCGTTTTTTTTTTTCAATAATGACGACAGCAAAAAACAGTAATGTGCGAGTCAGATTCGGATAAGAAGGGTTCCTTACTATCAGGAGCAGGCCTCGCTTCTCGCGAAATTGTATGATTTATCGATCAACGAAAAGTACCCTATGGGTTTTGCGGGTGTCGACCGCGGCATTGCGAACCCTTGGTGCGCAAGTCCGACTCGCACTTGACCGATTTTATTTGTTGTTATAGTTGATTATTAGTACGAAATGCTTACTTGCACACATATACAAACATACATATTGCTTCTTTTTTGTTTACTTTCTTTCAAAGTTTAACGTCTCAATAACATCTACCTTTGACTAACTGTCAAATTAGCTATCAACAGTGGTCATGTTTGAAAGGCAAACACCGCTTCAGCTACTATTGGTAGCTAATTTGACAGTTGGTTAAAGATAGATACGTTATTGAAACCGGCCGTTAGTGTATTTCCATTTTTACGACAGATTGAAAACAAAATAACTTGGTCTGGTCGCTAGTGTTGTAACATGACGTCACGATTAAAATCTTTGCTTAGTAAGAAACGCATAAAAGTCACTTATAATTTGGTGCAATCGTACTGAATATAATGTATTGGCATTTACATGCTTGTTGCAAAAGTGGAATAAGCGGTATATAGTGGAGTGGTGCTTTCAATAATATTTATATATCAATGATTTTTCTTGTTCAATCGAAATCTTTTACTAGTTTTTTTGTCGATAAAATTTTATTTGCTCTGGATAGAATGATCAGCTCTTTTTATTGCCTTCTTTAATTTATCTCACTTTTGCAGCCAATAATACAATAAAACAAAAACAAATATTTATTTTTATATTTAAGTCACTTTACGTTCTGTGTTTGAAGACTAAGAAATGTTTTCCTAAACAAATTAATATGTCAGTATTTTTTGCTGAAATATGCCTTCATTTTGTTTTTCTATTTTGTCCAAATAGTGCAGTTAATGCAATAGTATTAATTTAATTATTTATGATTATACCCGTGACTTTGTCCGTTAAAATCTATTAAAAAAAATCGGATTATTTGTATATAATATTATTTTAAGTCTTTTGACAATATTTCGATGTAATGCTACGGTTTTTTTGTGGAAATATTTTACAAAATTATGTAGGGTTAAAAAGTCCGCTTCTGAGAAGAAAGACTACAAATACTACCTTTTGTTGTCCATTTCAAATTTCCAATAAAAAGTAGTGAAGACAAAAATCTGAATACACGCTACAGTCAATTAGGTTCCAAACCTCTTTGTTGATTTTATCAAAAGAAGTTGACAATTTATAACCGCGCATAGGGAACCCTAAAAATCGAGTATTGTTTTTTAAGTTTTTTTTTTGTATTTTTTTACGGCCTGTGTTAGTGAAATTGAATGAATTATGAAAATAACTAATTCCCGGACATTTAATTATTTTTACGTCTAGCTTGTATTCGTCGTATTATTTGACATTAGCAATAATTTAATTTTATTATTATATTTTCGTATTATTGTGACGATTTGATGATTTATTTATTTTTAAGTGTATCTTTTATGTTGAAAATATACGCTTGGTGATATGTGCTTTTGTGTTTTTGTTTCCATTGCCTAATTGTTTGTTTTTTTTTTTATACACACATACATAGTAGCATGTAAAAAGTGCATGCGCTTTATTTCCGTTTATTAATAACATTAAATATAACTCTATCAATGTTAGGCTTGCATGATCATACCAAGAATCATTTAACTGTAATATGAATCCGTAGCTCGTGGAAGTGGGGCACTTCCACGAGCTGTATGAATCTACGCAATTTGAAAGTTTGCTTGTCTATGTCAAGGCGATCATCGTGCGTAGACGTGATTGTCGTGTTCATTTGTACGGCCTCGTCGCGCCGACCGGGCGCACCTTACAGTTTTGCCAACCAAATGAAAGCGACGATCGCGTATTCGCGATATGATCGCTTTGTATTAGGAGGATGCCTCACGTATTAAATATCATAGCATTTGAAGCTGATTCTTTGTAAGCGGGAGAACGCAGACGTTGTTTGATGACACCTATCTTTAAAAATTATAGATTTTGTAGTTTATCATTAGAAAACGTTTTTATTATGAATTACTTGCTGGGTACTGAGGTCTAGCACGAATGTTTTTGACGTATAATTTTACTTTAACTATAATACTCGTTTCGCTTATAATACAATTTGTGTATGTCGCATAAAATTAAACCAAAATACCATAATTTACTTGCTGTAGAACGAGTAGGTAAGTTACTAGAAGTAGGAGATTTGAAACCATCTAACTGAGTTCAAAGGCGCCTAATAAATCATGGGCACTTAAATTATCGTGTATTGTTCACGGTATCATCCAACCTCCATTTTCGACCGACCGTTGGTGAGTTTTAAAGCTTATCCTTTGCTTCTCATCATACAGCAAATTTCAATATATTTATATATTATTCTTTCGTTATTGAGTTAATGACAAACAACGCACAGCTGTAACTACTGATCGCAGAAAACTGAAATTTGGCATGTAGATTTCTTGGGGAGTGTAGGGTAGCACTAAAAAGGATTTCCCGAAATTCCTACGGGACGGGAAAAACCGAGATATTCGCGTACGAAGTCGCGGACAAAAGCTAGTCATTAGTATATAGTGTGGTGATCATGACAATATCCTTTGTTCCTATCCTATTGTAGAGGAACGCCGACGCATTTGGTTATAGTTCTAAGTTACATGCGCAGCGAACCTCACTTTTCCGGTGTCCAAGTGAAAGTTTGTTAGATTGGTTTGTTTGTTACTCTTTCACTCAAAAATTACTGAACTTATTTCGACCAAATTTTACATGAATTCTTTTTATCAGAATAAGCATATCAATAATTATACTTAGCCTATGTGTTGCAAAGGCTATAATTTATACGGAGTGTTTTAGAAGTACGAGGTCATATTTAAGGGTGATGCAGGGTAGCTGATGTACAGTAAAGATACAATAGCAAAATAAAAAGATTTCAACAAATCTGACCGCAAAAAAAATACTAAATAAATAAATCATCATCATCCACAGCCCGACTTCGCCCACTGCTGAGCATAGGCATCTCTTCTCTTGTGCCAATCCCTACGTTCCTGTGCCAGCCTCATCCAGGTTCTTCCCGCGATGGCAACAATGTCGTCCGCCCATCTCGCCGTCGGCCGACCAACACTTCTTCCAGTCCTCGGACGCCACTCGGTCTCTACTTTACTCCACCTATCATCACCGCGCCTTGCCAGGTGTCCTGCCTAGCTCCATTTTAGTTCTGCAATTGGTTTTCCCATATCGAAAACCTTCGTACGTCTTCCGATTTCGACGTTTGGAACTAGATCTATTAGAGGTATGCCAAGCATAACGTTCCATGGCTCTCTGTGCAACTCTCAATCTGTACACAGCCGGCTGCGTGAGCGTCCATGTCTCAGCACCGTAAGTCATGGTGGGCAAAACGCACTGGTTATAGAGGCGGGATTTCAGATATTTCACAATAAATAAACTACTTAGGTACCTACTTAATATTTCCAAACGAAACTTATCAAGCAGTCTGATGCAGTTCGTGGCATTTACTTTAGTTCAATCACAGATTTGATATCACCTAGTTACTATAATCGTCTACAAAATTGGTTCAGCGATTCAGGCGTGAAACGTAACAAATAAACAAATCCAGTTTCGCATTTATCATACTTATTTGTGATAGTTTCATTATCAGTAAAATAAATAATTACTGTGATGTTCGCTATTTTTAAGGAAGTATAAGGGTTATTGGATAAGCAAGAAAATTAAATCACTTTGCCAGAGTAGTGTGTAGCACGACTGCACCGTGCGGGCGCTAGCAAGCAATTGCCTTCCGCTACGCAGACGCGCTTCACGCCCCTCAATTATTACGTCACACTCACAATCGCAATACGTCACACTTACCAAATGACCCACTAACAGGACTGGGCCGAGTTCAACGCGGCGACATCAACAATAGACGCGCTGCGTCCCTGCG